>WTSP01023832.1:0-18807 GCA_025331215.1 Actenoides lindsayi
ATTAGGAAGAGCGTGGCCAGCAGGACGAGGGTAGCCTTCCTCGTCGTCTACGGTGTGCTGCGGCAGCCTCACCTGGAGAACTGTGTCCAGTTCTGGGCTCCCCGGTACAAGAAGGACAAGGAACTACTGGAGAGGGTCCATCATGGGGCCACTAAGCTGAAGAAGGGCCTGGACCACCTACCATATGAAGAAGGACTGAGAGAGCTGGGTCTGTTTAGCTTGGAGGAGGCTGAGGGGGGATCTTGTCAATGCTCATCAATGTCTAAGGGGTGGGTGTCAGGACGATGGGGCCAGGCTCTTCTCAGTGGTTTCCAGTGACAGGACTGGGGCAATGACCATAAACTGGAAAACAGGAGGGTCCACCTCAACATGAGGAAAAACTTCTTCACTGTGAGGGTGACAGAGCCTGGACCCGCCTGCTCAGGGATGTGATGGAATCTCCATCTCTGGAGACTTTCCAGAGCCTCCTGGTTCTGTTCCTGTGTGGGCTGCTCTAGGTGATCCTGCTCTGGCAGGGGGGTTGGACTCGATGATCTCCAGAGGTCTCTTCCAACCCCTACCATTCTATAGTTCTATGATATATGACTAGCTCTTTAGAAGTCTGAAATTCAATTCAAGATGCTCTACTAGCTGTGTATCTCCTAAACCCACCCATCCTATAGCCTTGCTGAGGGCCTATACCTCTGGCCAAAGCCAGAAACAGAGTAGCTGGACTTCTCCACAGCCACTGTGGCTTTGTGGAGCAGCGACGTAGCAATGCCCATCATAAACTCTTTGCTGTTGGCACAGGGTACTCATGCTATTTGTATAATGCTTAGAAAAATACCCTGCAGGACTTTTTTTAATGGAGTGGCAACTGCCCCACATTCGTGCTGCCCAGGCACTTGTAGAGTTGGACGTCATCGCACGGTGCTCCTCAGCTCTCAGAAGACAGAGAAGTGTTAAAATACAGAGAAGAGGGCAAATCCGTGGCACGCTGCAGAGCTTCAGTGAGAGCAAAAAAATTCTTCAGCTCGTGTGGGAAAGGGCATCTGCCAAGGAGCAGGGATCAGGAGAGCCCTGCAAGGGCTCCTCTGGTGCAAAGGTCCCAGTGCCAGCTAAGCTGCTTTGAAAATAGGGGGAGACCCCAGAAAAACCAGGGAGGTTCCTCAATAATTACATCGTTTACCAAGTAGATGGACTCCTGTGCTGATCTGTGTGACTACTGAATTCGAGCCACACAGGCATTACCACCACTCCTCCCCATAACCCCTCTGGGATTGAAGGCTGCTTCTGAGCACTCTGTGACCACCCTCCAGAAGATACAGTAGATGACACGGCCTCAGCTGTGAGGGAGCAAGAAGGACATCTTGAAACCAATCTCATAGGAAAAAGGAGGGTGTGTGTTGAGTTTTGAGCCCCCAAAACAGGATTAAGCCCATTTTTCAGATGCTGAATTTGGACCTTCTAACAGCAAATGAGATGTCGGCACTGTGAGTTAAGCTGAAACTGTATCTTGCTGATGCCTTGATAACCCAGCCTGGAGAACAGCCTCCTAACAAATTGGTGAATAAACCAGATTACTGGGGCACGCTGCTGGTTGAACCCCAATGGGACCGTCCTGTGAGAACCATCAGCTCCGTGGATACAGCCTGTCAATCTAAATGTCCCATCTTCCCTGGTTAAACCCTCCTCAGATGTCCTCCTACTTTAATTACACACCAACTTTGGGTGGTAATTAATTGTAATTGAAGTAACAGGCTTGAGGGAAGAAGACCTTCCAGCAGATGTATATGCAGCTTAAAATGCTTTCCTCCAGTGTCTCCCAGTTCCCCTTGCTGCCAGCCTCACCCCTGCAGCCACTGCTTCACCCCTCAACTCCATCTCCTCCTTCCCTCTCTCAGGGTGCTTTTGCCAAGCCCATCTGCAAAACCTCAAACTCTTTTCCTCCAAGTGCTTCCAGATTCATCTTCTCTGTATTTTCACTGCTCCGTCCCCTCATACCTGTACCTACTGACTTCTCTTTGTAGGAGAAACTGGAGATAAAGGGGATGCTGGAGAAAAACATCAGTGCTCTTGGCCCTGGGGAAGTTAATGCAGAAAGAAACAATTGGGGACCAAAGCTGAGAATGACTCAGGTGGATTTAAGCCAGTAAGTGCACAGGGGAGAGAGAAAAGACCTTGAGATGAAGGACTTCATTGTGATTATTCATTTTGATTATATATTTGATTATATATTATATACACAATATAATTATATTCATTTGATTATGTATTTGGAATAACAACCTCCTCTCTCCCCTGTTTACCTTCTCTGACCTCTGAACATTCTCAGAAGCTTACGGATGACTTCCTGAAGCCAACCAGCTTCAAGCACAATGCAAACCCCAGCGCTCTCTCTCTTCTCATCCCAACAGTCAGCAAGAAAGGGGGAAAAAAAAAAAAAAAAAGATCTGTCTTTGAAACAAATTGAATTTTATTCTTTGCAAATGTTTGCAAGCAACAAAAGTCCATCTGAAAAGTTGTCTCTGGAGGCAGACAGAGTTAGAGCGGAGCGCGTGCTACCCTGCCCGCGGCTTGTACAGAGCAAGGGGACAAAGGTGAAAGAAATGATGAGGAACAAAATGAATTGCGGCGCTTACTAAAAAAAAGAGCATCATTACAACCCGAACGGCTGAGCCCCGGTGTGCAGGTGGCCTATGGGATTCTACCGAGCCACCAGATTAAACCAAGCTAGACCAAAACCTTGTGATATTACAGGCTGCGAGGGGATGATGCCCTTACGCGAGTGCAACGGCAGCTGGACAGCCAGCAAGTCTATGCCACACGCGCTCCCAGCCAGCCACGAGCTGCTGCTGCTGCACGGGGCAAGCCCCTTTTCTGTCCCCATGAGGCAAGCCTCTTTTCTGTCCCCACGAGGTGCCTGCTTGTCCCTCTGCTGCCAGACCCTGCGCAGCCAGGACGCCGCCCTCACAATGCTCAATTCCTACATCTCATGTCAGAGGGATGGAGGCTGTGGCGGGAGAGGAGGTGGAGGAAGAGGAGAGGAGGGGAAGAAGGAGAGGAGGAGGAAGGAGGAGGAGGAAGGAGGAGGAAGGAGGAGGAAGGAGGAGGAAGGAGGAAGGAGGAGGAAGGAGGAGGAGGAAGGAGAAGAAAGGAAGAGGAGGAAGGAGGTGGAAGGAGGAGGAAGGAGGAGAAAGGAGGAAGAGGAAGGAAGGAGGAGGAAGGAGGACGGAGGAGGAAGGAGGAGGAAGGAGGAGAAAGGAGGAGGAGGAAGGAGGTGGAAGGAGAAGGAAGAAGGAGGAGGAAGGAGAGAAAACCAACCCCTTCAGGCAGCAGCCAGCAAGTCAGTCGGATTAATTAACGCACAAAGCCCCACACCAACCAACAAATGTAGCAAATACAGGAAATTATCATAAAATATGATTTCCTTCCTATTTAGCTCCCAAAAGCACACACCATCCATATTTCTCAGTCACCATCTTCCATGGTCCCAGCCCAGCAGCTTTCCTCTCCAACAAGGGGAAAAGAAGCCCAGAAAATGTTAAGTGCTGTAGAGAACAAGCCGTGCTGTAGGCTGCGAGCGGCCTTGCCCGTGTCACGCTGTCACGGGCGGCTTCACCACGGTGGGATTCGGCACCAGCAACCCCAATCACCCTGTTTTCAACCTGGGAAGCATCAGGGGCTTTGAATCGGCGAGCGTTACAGGGAGGGTCAGGCAGATGAAGCAGCATCACCGGCAGCAGAATTCAATCAGCGCTACGTTTACTCCTGACTCACTGCGCTTGAGGAGCTTACATGGAACTATGTACACAGAACACCAATAATATGCCTATTTTGTATTCAAACGTTGCCTACAGTGTGGCAGTTTTAGCCGAGTCAACCCGAAACGCTCAGCCAAAAACCTTATTACAGAGTCCAGGGAATCGTTTTGAAACCTTCCCTCACCACACTCTCAGCCAACACTAGAATCCAACAGCAGCAGCAGCCACGTTAAGTTCTCCTCAACCTTCTTGCCACCCAGAAGCTCTACGGAGGTTCATGGGAACAAGAGAGCCAAGGGGGCTACAATAAGCCTGTGTGCACACAGGGGATGTAGGGGTGGGGTGTCCAGGGCGTGAGGGGACAGCTAAGTGTGATTTCAGTGGTCATCCAAGTACAGCGGTTCCTCAGCCTCCTCTGGCAATGATCATTTCAGCCTTTTGAGAAGCTCCTCACAGGAACACAATCAAAGCACAGAATGTTTTCTTGAAGCAAACGAGCCATCCTCCTTCAGCCTCTCTCGGTTCCCAATTACAGCCCCAGCAGCATTGCTTTCCCCGGGTCACGGCCACGTCAGAGCATCGCGCGCGATGCTGAGCGGGGCCCTGGAGAGGTCTGTGGAGCCAGCAGAAGTTAGCACAGAAGCAGAGAGGTAGAAGAGGCTTCAAAGAACTAAACCTGAGTTACACAAGAGCTACTTCCTACACACCTAGCATGATAAACGGCCCCGAGAGCCTTTCAGCAGCTGCTCGTCTCGCAGCGAGGTCTGACCTGGCCCTGCTCGAAGTGACCTAAGTTTGGTGCGGGGGTGAGACTGGGAACCAGCAAAGCAGGAGTTGACGAGGTTTTAAAATAAGATTTGTGTCATCCTAGTGAACAACCGTGAAGAAATGAAGAGCAAATGATAAAGCTTCAAAAATAAACCCAAGTGTGGCTGTACACAAACATACCGGAGAAATCTCCAGCACCCGAGGGCATTCTGAGGGGGGGAAAAAAGACAGTGAGTGGCAAAAGCTGCCCCACTTTGGCACCCAGTTTCTGTAGCACAGACAGCACTTCAGACAGCAAAAAAAAATAATTAAAAAGCACTGCCTTTTATTTCTGTTTTATTTAGAAACTTTCGTTCCTTCTAAGGTAAAGGTGAAAATGGGATGTCACTTGATGAAAGTGTAAAAGAAGAAAAAATAATTAGAGAGATGTTACCCCCTCCTTGTTAAAATAAATACTATTGAAAAATCACCATTGTAGAGAGTACTCCACAGAGCCCTGGACGTATGTACTGGTGAACTAAAACTTGACAGAAATAGTTTGGAAAAGAGAAGCACATTCAACAGTAAACGACAATGGGGTTTACGTTCTGGGCCCGGCCTTCACATTTCATATAAATAGATTAAAATGTAAGCCTTCTAAAGTCAAACAGACTAAACGGATCGGACGCCTTGGAAGGAGTGGATTCACTTCCCGGGGGTTCCTGTCAAAGAGCACCCCGTGGTGCAGTGGCCTCAGCTGCAGGCAGCAGGAACTCCAGCTTCTGCCCCTCCCAGCACCGCCGCTGTCACCACCGCGTCAGTCAGGAGTCACACTTGGGTCTCCCACTCCCTTCAGCCAGTATCTGAGGAACAGCAGGAGCAGAAAGTGTCAAGTACTCCGCTGAGTTAGAAACAAGGATTCTCAGCAAAACCACTCTGAAGTATGTTATGGAAAATACTCCGCAGCAAGTAACTGGTATCTACCATCATACGTATATTGCATAAATTATACTCGGTTTATTTGTCACTTTGTTCCCCCCCCACCACCACCTTCTTTCACCGCAAGGTGACAGCGGCAAACGTTTCCTGAAGTGATACAAGGAAGGAGAAAAGTTCAGCCTCGAGTCTGTCCAGATGGGTCCGATAGATTTCGTGGTGTCTCAAGCCACCTCCTCTCTTCAGCTGTCACGTTATGAGATTCAACCTCCAGTCCTCGGCGTGTCCCAAACACCAGTAAGGTGGATGCCCAGCAGAGCCCAGTGTACGAGCCGGTGCGTTCGGTGGGTTTTCAGGGGGTGGCATTTGTTGTTTGTTTTGTTTTTTTTTTAAAGTAAGCATCAGAAGCAGACCAGAGCATTTCTGAGACAGCCCGAGCCCGTGGACCTCCACAGCAGCTAGGGGATCACAGGCAGAGCAACGGGGATCTATCGTGGCCCGAGTCGTCCTCTGTCTCTGGAATGCGAGGCAGGAGAGCAGAGCGTGTCAACCCCCAGAACTTCTGAGGTGACATATCCTTTTTGGTAGCTGTGAACTTCCATCCCATGTGGTTCCCACAGATTCTGCACTGGGCTATAGTCCAGGCATACCTACCAAAGAACAAAACAGGTTGATGCTAACGTGCAAGGAAAAGGCATTTTAAAAACACTGGCACATGGCTCACTCGTCAGGGAAGAAGGGAATATGAGTCTCAAGCTAGATTATTCAAAGAATCTTCCAGAATCAAGGTGTTCATCTCCTATCCACAAACCCTGCAGATCTTAATAATCAAAAATGAAACAAAAAAAAAATCAGCCTTCAAGCAGAAAAAGCAACTAAAGCATCAAGCAACAGTTCAGCACGTTGATGAAATGCAGCGTGCCTTAAAGAAGAGTCAGAAAATGGTCCTCAGACACTTTCAGTGTCTTAACACACTAAGTTTTACCACATTGAGTTACTTAATGGAAATAAAAGTCATTTTTGTGCTGCTCCTCCGTTCAGAGGGAACAGCACTTTTCAGAGCGACGGAGCTTTCCTTGCACAGTTTTAAAAGGCAGAACATAAATATTTCAAAAGCCTCATAAAAGAAGAGAGCTGAAGAAACACACAGCAGGATGAGAAAAGTCAACTCCAGATATAAGCCCCAAGTTTTCTTCAGGGAGTCTTAAAGCTCATCTGTCCTGTGACAGGGTTAAGCATTCCAAGTTTGGAATGAGCACCTGCTTGTCCAGCCCCTCCCCCCAAAAAAAAATGAAATTGGAAGCAACCAGAACAGGGTGACATTTTAATGAGAAAACCTTCATTATCAGGCAGAGTTTTAGATCTCTAAAATTCAGATCTCTAATTCTGCTATTGTTACAAAGAGCAAGGCTAATATTCAATAAATAACCCCCCAAAGGTAATCAGATTAATAGAAAGTTAGCAGGTTTTAAATTAATGGAATGTTTTTTTTCCTGCTTTTAAACCCACAATAAATATCTCAGTAGAATATCTATGTTTATATATTATGCTTTCCATTTGCACTTTATGATCACAGAAAGCTGTGTGGAAACAATTGTGATGTTAGCTGGGGCTTCTACAAAACGATACATAAAGAAACTCCCACACAATCAGTATCCTGTTTGTAGATCAGACTTAAAATATTAAGATTTTCATTGGTATTAAAAACCCAGAGAAATCCTGAAATCATTCTGTCTGAATTTTCCATTTTATTCTGTATTTTGAAAAAGCCTCAATTTACTTGCCTATTTTTCACCTGAGCAAAATGAGGGCACGTGATTCAAGAAATCACATATTTCCTATTCCACTGTCACAGGAACAGAACGACAGCCAGATTTCTGTCGTTTACTACTAAAATTTCTTTTAACTGTTATTACCCAGGAAACCAGCTGTGCTCTGTCGACGGCCGGCCGCTGAGATTCAAGTTGCAGGCTTTATATACAGTAAGGGTTTCGTGGATGTACCCATGAGGATTCACATAGGCTGCCATGGGTCCACATAAGGATAAACTGCAACAGAAGAGCAATAATTTTGTCAGAGTTCAAGGAAGAACCAAAACCCAGAGGCTCTCAAATAGAAACAAGAGGGGAAAATTGCCAACCATTTTCCACAGCAAAAGAACCACTTTTAGGCTGTAGGAAAAGAAAAGAGTACCTTTAATTATATTATTAAATATTGAAAGAAAATAGAAACTAATGTAAAATATCATTGGTCAGATTTTCTTAGGACTGCAGAAATTTAAGTGTCCGGTGTTATGAATCCAACACATTCCTCACTGACATAAATGATTCCTGTTACCTACCTTTTAAGTCTCTACTTCAGGAAAAGGTATTTTAAAAGATATTAAACAACATTCTTGTGTTCAGAGGAACCTGTTTGCTAAAGTTACTTGGAGGATGGCTGAAGGCTGCTACAGAAACTACGTCGTTTAAGGCAGTTATTAACCTTCCCCTCAAAAGCATACAGCTCAGTATAGAAAAAAAAAGTACATGGTAGACTCATAGTTTATTTTACTTGCTGGTTTTGAATAGCAACTTCCAATAAACCCAAGTAACATCTATATGGCTACTCTGAAATCTAGCTTTAAAGGTAAGCAGAAATGTTAATTCTTTACATGAACTTCCCACCATTCTTCTGTTAAATTACACCAGATCCACACAGCAGGTACTGTGGTTTCTGGAATCCATTATTTGATTGATATCAAATAAGATTGATATTACAACAAGATTTATCATTTCAGGTAAGAAATGGCTTTTAATTACCACATCACACTGACAAATGAAAACTGTGAGGAGTCTTCCTTTGCTAAACCAAGACATCTTTGAACCTCCCCATACCACAGGTGATGGGCAGATATTAGTCATTCAAGATTAAAATAGAGACAAGACTGTGAAAGCAAGTAGAGGAAAAATGTAGAGTGTTCTCATAGTTGAACGCAGAAGATATTGTAGAGGTCAAATACCTAATGGGAACACACTACCTACTGCAAGTATCAGGATTAAACCCTATAGTCTTAAAATAAAAAATACCTTTGAGTGGATTAAGTGGATTTCCATCTGCTGCTGAAGCTTGGTGACAAACACAAGTTGGGATGAAGTGCCCAGAACTAAAATTTGGTGTCTCGTGAACTTTATTCACAAATAATAGGACAAAAAAAATATAAAATCCTAGGAAACAACTTTGTATTTCAGAACTCAGCACAGCGTGCAGAATCCTTCAGGGGCAAGGTGCTGGACTAGGTGGGATCACATGGCCTTTCACAGTAACTTCTGCTGTAACAGACATGGAGATGTTCAGATTTACTAACTTTTTATTAGAAAAACCTCGAGTAACCCGTTTTGTTGTATAAAGAAAATTCCTTATAAATATTTCCTCACAAAGCTGTTCTGCTGTGCCAATATTTCTGATCGAGACCCTCCCAAAGGTTAAGAGCAATAAACTCACCTGAATATTTCATTCTTGGTAGTTATTTCTGTATCTTGGCATTGCTTACAACAAAGCGATGTACACTTGAAAAGAAAAACAAGGAGGGTAATTGAATTCTTTTCCAGATGCTTGTCAGCACAAAGGCAAATAATAAAAATGTCTTTCCCTTTCGCTCAGAACAGACTTTGTACCAATTCTTTTGTTTATCTGGGAAGCAGTCACTTCTGTTTTTCTATCAAAGGCTATTTTTTTGTCTATGCCTTTTACTTATTTACAGTAAACGCGCCCCAAAACAAAATCCACACACAGAGAAGGATCTTCCTACACAAAGATAATAAATGAGACAATCTTCTAAGGTCTCTAAAAGCTAATTTAGAAAAAAAAACAAACCCAAACCTTTGCTCTTCTGAAGTACAACAGGGAAAAGGTTGATGAGTACAAATGCAATCATTAAGTCCTTCTAAAATGTGAGAGTACTGTAGAGCAACGGGTTTAATCTCCTCGTGAAAAATATGTAAGATATATTGATCTTTCTCTTAAAGATTATAACAGATTAATTTATCTTCTACAGTTTCTAGGAAGTAGAATGAAACTAATTCATCACTAACATCCCTCAGAAAAATAAGCATTTGAAACAGCTTAGTAGAACACTACCATTCATTTCAGGAGGTGTCTCATTTCTAACTTTTTTTATTGGTAATGCTACAGGACATAAATTTCTCTGGTAGTTTAAGGATGGAAGATTTTTTGCTGCCAAGAAGTACCCTAACATTGGACAACACAAAACTTGACAGCTCTAAAGGAGCTTGTTGTTAAGTCAGAACTTGAGGCTGAAACTGTGAAGCTGGATAGAGCATTCTGGAAATGTGAAGAGGTATGGTCGGATCATCTCTACTTTAGTTACATAAACATTTTCATCTGCTGGGCATGTACATTACCCCAAACCATGAAGTTCTGAACACTGAACAGAACCAGTAGTCCATCTAAAATGTGAGGGCGTTAAAATTTCCTTTTTAAACCAGAATTAAACACATACAGGAGTTACTGATCAGTATGAGTTCCATGTTGCTTCCATGCTGATCCATGGAAGGTGTGACCTATGAACCTATCTGGGAGCCTGGCACTGCTCTTCAGAGGCTTGGGACTTGGATTTTGGACATGCCAAGTGCCATCCTAAACAACTTTCAACATATATGGCCATGTTTTACAAAAGGGTCATGATACTGGTGCAGGGCAGGTACAAAACAGCACATACATTTCTGAACCTTTTTGAGGAAGAGTTCCAAAGCCCCTGTTTGTATATCACACTTTAAGAACACAAGAGAATGACCGGGCCAGTATTACAGAAATATTCTCTGTCCAAAATGATCCAAAAAATGATTGGAACGAAATGCTGTGCCTCAGATCTTCCCTTGGACAAGTCCCCATGTGGGTGTAAGATCCTTTTAAAACCTGGAGTAAACCACAGCTTGTGCTTCTGAGTCTCCCCGCGCCCTGAGCACGCCTGCACACCACCCCTGGGATACCACAAGGGCTTACATCACTCTCTACTCTCTCCTTTCCTCTGATCAGATGCTCTGGCCTTGCTGCTGCATTTCAACGTTCTCCAGCTCCTCTCTTGCAGGTGACACTGGTTCTGCCCCACGTTTTCAATGCACTGTCTACCGATCCTGGAGGCTGAGGGAGGAAAACTGCTCTACTACAGAGATAATATTTATCATACACCAGTTCACTTTCCTTCCTAAAGCTCACTTGGCTGTTCTCTCCTACCAGAGAAGACAAGTTTTTGAGCACCTTAAAGAGGCACAGCTAGGAAGCCAATCCATGTCTTCTGCAAACCTCCTTTCAGTGCAAGACTTAAGATTCATACTCAATACTACAAAAGATTTATCTTTAGTTACAAACCCCCCAAGTTCTCCTGGCACGTTGCTACTCAATGGCAGTGTATTACCCTCTCAATAAGGGGGTTTGATGTTCATGAGATGATCATGAGCAACGCTGGACTTCTAGCACCATCTCTTGGCTAAAAAAGTGCTGTAAAGTGTAGAAAAGGGAATTTCTAACAATAGCAGATAATTATTTTTTTTCCCCTCACTGACAAAGTCCAATATTAAGAGAGTATTTCCTTTCTTGAGCAAGCTTTAAAGGAGAAGGAAGAAATAAAAGAACACCTAAATTCACTCTCGGGAAGCATTATTTGGAAATTTCATGTATTTTTGTTATAGGTTGTAACAGCCACTCCAGATTTTATTTTATTTTATTTTTGGGAGAACAACTTGATGACAAGCAAAGAAAAAAATAATACTCACTTTGTTCATAATATCTAATTCACACCGGAGTCGCTGCACAGCACTACCTATTTTAAGCAACTGTATACGCAACGCGTCGTCAATCGGCAGGCAAGCGGCAACGCGGTAGGAAAAATCTAAGGAGGAGAAAGTACCAGGTCTGTTAGAATTTTGAGAGAGAAATCAAACCTACTACTTCTACCAAGAAAAAAAAACAACCCAAACCCTACTGCTTCTACTCGGTTACAGCTTGAGTGCTAAAACTTAGGTGTGTAATAGACTTTTAGAGGTCACCCCGGTCCATCCTCCTGCCCTAAGGCTGGATTGTGTGTATGTAAAACCCTCTTCTGAGGTATTAAGTCTAATCTGCACTTGAAGATCACCAGTGATGGAGACTGAACGACGCTGGTTAGGTCATGGATGTTAAAACCAGAACAGAGCCCAGGAGAACACCCTCTGACATAGGCTTCCACTTGGGCAGTGAATTACTGAGTTTTCCAGCCACCCGTGGTTATCTTTATGCTTGGGCTTTCTCTTCTTTTTGCAAAAAGACATGCTTTTATCAGAGAGGGGGAAATTAGAAGAAGAAAACCCCAAACATCCACCTCCTCATTAAATGACAACAAAGCTGTACGACTCATGTAAGTACTAAGAAGTATTCTTTACTGTTACACTGTGAGAAGGAAAAAGGCATACTCTGTACACACTCCCTTCTGGAGATTTTGCAGGGTTTTTTCCCCACATTTCAATGCAGACCAAAGCCAGATCCAAAAATATTCACTCAAGAAGAGAGCCTTTTTTTTTTTTTTTAATAATGATAATAAATTCTCAGGCAGCAACTTCAATCAGGTATTAAAAGGCACAAACACAAAAGGCAGTGGTCTTTACTACAGTCATCCTTTAATTTAGCTAACAAAACCCTTGCAAAGCTAGCTGGAAATCATCCCAGCCCTCCCAGCCTGTAAAAGAATTCAAAAGCTGAAAATTAGAGTCAGCAAACTATCAGCGTGCTGTGAATCATGAGAAAGAGAAGTGCCAACAAAATACTGGATTTGTTTGTTGGTTGTTTGTTTTTAGATGATTTCACAGGCTTTCCATATACGGTCCACTAAGCAGCACTCTGGGCAAAGCAGGCTGGAAGCACTTTCGACTACTTCAGGCAAATCAGAAATGAAAGTTCCAGGCACCTCAAAACGACTGAGCCCAGATCTGCCTTTGGAGCTTAACTGACTTTAATCAAAGGCTGCAGTTTGAATATCCCCCTTATCAGGCATCTGAGAGTCTACACAGGAAAGAATGTTTGTCCCCTCAGACAGGCTTCAGCTGAACTCTCAATCTGAATAGATCCTAGAGACCTGCAGGGAGAAGAGTCTTGTTCCCTGGGGCAGAATCCCAAAGCTAAGGTGTGAAATCCAATATCAACTTGCTTTGTGATTAGGTTACTGGGGCTGTTTTCCCTCCTGTCAGATAAGAGGTAATAAGAAAGAAGAACAAAGAGATTATACACACTTAACACTTAGGTAACATTAATTTTTAAGTTCTAGTAGACTTTTGGCTCTTTGTTTTCTTATGAAACATTTAGACCTGAGTCCTGTTGCAGAGCACAACACAGTTCTGTTGCTTTGACCGAACACGTTTCCACGTAGTTGGAGGATGTTTAAGTCTTTAAAAGTTCCATCATCCTTTTGTCAATCTTCAAAATTTACTGGAAACCAGAAGTGAGGGATGGACTGCCACTAAAAAGTAATTATCTACATTTTGTTTTCTTAGGAAACTTAAAAAAAGTAAATAAATTGAGTTCATAAGCTCAACATCATCATACCTATTGGGTTTGTTGGAAGAGATTCATCTTTAAGATTTTCATCCCATTCATGTAGCTGCCTCTTGACTCTTTCCATCAAGGTTTCCTTTTGTTAGAAGAAAAGCCTAATTTAAATACATAGGTATTTCTGTTTTCTTAGGGGGGAGGGGGAAAAAAAAAGGGAAGCAAAATGTAGACTAAGCTATTTTCCCCTAAGTGGACATTAGCTTTTAAGACTTAGAATAATTACAGGCTCATTTTGTATCTATGTATTTTAAACTAAGAGCAAAACAGGATGGGAAACGAGCCAAAACGAAGGCTCAGGGTGGTTATAACCCTCATTTGAGATAAGGAGACAACTGTTAAAATTCTAGAATGGTACAAATGAGTCGAGGGCTAAACTCCTCTCTACTTCTGCCTCTCTTACACCAGTTACTTTATGTACTACTATACCTAAGTATATAAATAAAATATGTACTTTTTTTTTAAAGAGTAAACCAACTCCAAAAAGAAAGATAGACCATGGGGCTTGGAACACACTTGGAGCATGTGGGACAGAGGACTGTGGCTTTTTGCTCTGATACAACAGAGCAGGAGCCTGAACCTCTGTTATCCAGCCCAGACACATGCTCTGGCATGAGGTAAAGGAGGGGGAAGCCCTTCCTGCTCTTCTCACAGTACACCAAAAACTGTATGCTTCTTTCAAATGGAACTTAAAAAGCCAACAAAATTAAAAGCTTTTACACTATCCAACAATAAGCAATTAAAAGACACAAAATTAATTGTAGATTACTTGGTAACACACAGGGTGAACTCACAGCATCATATAGAGAGTAGAGCCAGGGAGGCCAAGATGTCAAACTTGCACAGTGGAACTTCCTCTAAAACCAAAACCACAAATATTTTATTCTTTAACACTAGCGTGTTTAGGGACAGTTCTTGTTCAAACAAATACAGCAGAGGAGAGATACCTGAAGATACAACAAATTATCACCATCAGGATTCAGTGGGAATCTTCCAAGCTACGTCTGAAATGCACTGAGAGCTAAGACTTCTGCACAAGACAGACAACACATGAATTTTCTCAGAAAAACATGTTTCAGCATTAAAAGTATTTCTAAGGATTAGTAGTAAGACAGGATCAGTCTTGGAAAGGGATTTCCACCCCCACCCACACCCCTCCTTCAAAGCACAGTGTTTCTGGGCTTGTTAACTCATAGGTGAGCTTGTTCAAGAATTCTGAGAATTAATAAATGAATTGCCTTTTGTTATTAACGAGGGTTTGATTCTTTGGGAGGTCAAAACTAAACCTACTCCAACCCTCATCTGACAACGAAGAGAAGTTCCTAAGATTCTATATTAAGTTCTGGGGTAGTTCCAGAGATCTCTACTGCTGGAGAAGACTTCAAGACTTTCCTTTTAAATGCCGCTGACCGCTACAGTGGGTTAAATAATAAATACACAAATCAGTAAACGAGCCCCAATTTCTTTTTTTTTTCCCCCCCAAAGTGTCAAGTTTCCCTGTTTCACCATCTCCTCTGCTACTGACCACAGTGCTAATTCTTGTCCCGTTAACCTTACCGTGCGCGCTCGTCCACCGTTTAACGATAGCTGGGCTTTGAAAAGCCTGCCCTGTGCCTCAGAATCTGCTCACTTCACACCTGAAAGGCTTTTGCTGGTATAACTCTGCCAGCACGGTGCTTATTATGGGAAACATAATTTATTCCAGCAAAACTATCCTTTGGATAGGAGGTGTTATTTCAGGCTCCTAAAGGAAAACACTGTACACTGGAAAAAGTGCCTGTTTGCTTGTATGATGGCACCTTTTAGCACCTTTTAAACAGCATGGCCCTCTCCAGCACAACTCACACCTTACTATTCCCCTGAGCTATGCAGGAGTTTGTAGCTTAAGCCTGGCAGCAGCCACTTAGGCATCTTGACCATTCTGCCCTACGAGCTCCACGCGAATCCCCTTCCGATTCCAAGTCCTGCACAGCTGCAGTGATGCAAAACCAGCATAAACCAGCAAAGGCAGAATTTGTGCCAGTGAAAGAAAAAAGGGAAAGCAGAACATAATTCCCTAATGGCAATACCAACAGATTGATAATGATTATTTCTCCTCTGCCTTTATTTTTGGGGTTTGGTTTGTTTTGTTTTAAAAGCAGACAAAGTAATTGAAGTCCTGGAGGCTCTCTAAAGCAATTTAAAGTCTGTATATTTACAAAAAGTAGCTCCAGGAAATAAAATTAGTAAGACCACGGAACTGCTAACTCACCCACTTTGTGTGTAAAAGCTCCCATCTTCCACTAATTGAAACTATGTTAACATATGTACTGCATATGGAAAGAAATCAGTTTTCTATGGCTCTTTCCTAGCTTGTCACTTTTAGTATCATAAGAAGATTTCAGAAAAAAAAATTCTAAATGAATTTAAAAACAAAAGGGGAAAAAAGGGGGACTGTATATTAACTATCCCAGAAGGTAAATCTGTTGAACAAATATCAATAAATCAAAAAACAGACATGGAAGCAACTGGCCAGAATACATGGATTGTATAGAAATGCTGTGATGTGACAAAGATGGTGACTAAACACAGAAGTCACAAGAACTTTAGGTATGTGTCCTATAAAAATGTACGAGATGAAAGTGCTACATAAAGCAGGCTCAGAACTCTAAAGTACAGCCTGGCTGTTGGCCAACAATGGTCTAGGTGGGAACACCCAAGTTAAAAACCTCCTTGGGTCTGTCATTCTAATGCAGACCCTCTTTTTTCTGCAAAGAAGGAACTGCAGGTACTGAAGGGGATCCCTTCACACTGATGGAGGTTTTAAAGCAAAATCAGCAAATGGAATTGAGATTCCAAACAGCTAAGACGTCACCAGGCCTCCTGTTTCATCACTGAAATTTGGGAGTCTCCTCTAAACCGCCTCTGCTCTGTAAAAATCAATTCTACCCATCCCCAACAGTCACAGAAGAGTTACAAAAGCCTCCTCAATTTCACACCCAAACCATTAACACGAGTACAAAGCAAGAGCACTGGCACTGTCCACGCTGCCTGCCAGTATTTTTATCGTCAAAGCAACACCAGCAGAAGTTAAGATGCTTCCCTGACCTGCCTACAAATTAAATCCTACAAACTTACTGGTTTTCCCACCAACGCTTCATCCTCTACAAGCTTTACCAAGCAGCACTCTGAGGTGCTTGACTGTGGAACAAAAAATTAACTGTAATGTTATATGGAGAGTGTTAATCTAATAATCCTGTGATTCAGCCCAGAGAGAACTCAGAATACACAACGTGCGCTTCCCCGCTGCTGACGGCTGACAAACAACCGCGCCACACGCGCCAAAAGCAGGAGGTTGGCCTCTAGGTTGGCCTCCAAAGATGAAGAAATGGAATTTTACAGTGATTTTTCAAAAGGCCATCACATTTGAAACAGCTACAGCAACGACAAACGACGACAGCCAGCTTCTGACCTTTTGGTATTTCTGCCACCACTGCTGTATAGCTCGGTCCTGCCACGACGTGGGTTTGGAGGAAGGAAATACGTGGCACCGGCTGAGGGACTGCAGCTGCACTGCTGACATTGTGGAAGGCAGCACTCTCTCAGGGAGGATTTGTACTTTAGCCTGCTGGATCCTGAGGAGAGAAAAAAACAAAACAAAAGAAAAACATACACAAGATGTACGCAAGATATCCGCAAGAAAAAAAAAATAATAAAAGATATACAAAATGTAATACAAGATACACTAAATATATAAAGAAGAGTTTACAAAAATGGATTTTTCTGCTCATAAAAATATAGGCTTGTGTAACAGATCTGATCTCTGCACAGCACTATAGATTTTCAGCAGCAATCCATTGCATCAGGTTTGTAAATCAAATGACCTCAGGGAACACGCAGCTCATCTGTAGCAAACCAAATAGAGAACAGCGTTCTAGAACAGGGATTATCTCATGGCCTTGGCTAAATTATTAAAGCCACTGTGCTGACTACACCTTGGTCTACCTGAATTGAAGACAGAAGCAATCTGTGTTTTTCCTTTTCCTTTAGAAATTACATCTCTCTTCCAAATACATTATTTTTTTATACTGGCATACAGAACTCAATGAAGATGACTGATTTAAGTTTTTCAGCAGAAGTTTCTTTGCTGTTTTATTCCTTCCCCCCCCTCACAGTTACCTTCTCCATGGCATACAACAGGCTGCCTTTGTATTTTAGAGCACTAGATATCTGTTAGGGTTGTGGTGGACAGAATGAAAGACAGACTGGCAGGGGCAAAACACAGCAGAATATTCTACCATCTCAGCATTGTATTTTTAGATTTTTGTCTCCTCAAGTTACTTTTGGTATGAACTAACAGTCAGCTCTTGCATATCAAACCATCAGAATGGGAGTTTAGCTGAAATGCAGTTTGCTATCTTCAAACCACAAAAGCTTATGTGCTTAGCTAGAGGTCAAAATCAGCAGAAATAGGATATAGTCACTGATCATCTTTTAATACCCTAGCATCAACCAGGTCACCTATTCCGCAGAGGGTTCAGCAGCAGTTATGTGGCTACTAAGAATACTGTCCAGCAAGAAGGGCTTGACATTTTAACAGTATTATGCATCAGAAATCCTTACATATTGAAATGCACATCATTACAGATGTCCAATTTTACTGACAGGGACAACACTGAACCCTGCTGACTTACTATAAATGATTTTATCATGCAATGTAAAATTAAGTTTTGCCAAAAGTAACCTGAAACACCAAGAACTATGGAGATTTTCTTGCTGGAGTAACATTAAGTTGCCCCAGGGGAGGTTTAGGTTGGATAATTAGGAAAAAATTATTCACAGAAAGGGCTGTCCAGGGCTGTCCCAGGCTGCCTAGGGCAGTGGTGGAGTCCTTGTGATCCCTGGAGGGGTTTCAAAGCCATGGAGCTGTGGTGCTGAGGGCCATGGGTTAGTGGTGCCCTGGCTTAACACTTGGAGCTGATGATCTCAAAGGTCTTTTCCAACCAAAACGATTCTCTGATTCTATATAGTTAAGTCATTCTAACATATCTAGAGCTTGCCATGATGAGACAAGTCAATCTCACCTCCTTTATTTCACACATTTAAAAATTCCTATTTATGAAAGGAACTTGTGAACGTGCAGTGTCAAAGTGACGTCTGCTAGTCAGCAGACAGGAAATTATCTTCACAAAATGCTTGAACAGCACAACAAAACCACTGTACATCTTAACTGCCCCTGGATACCGGACTCTGAGGAACGACGCTGCTGTTCCTGTGTCGTCCAAGTGCTGCCACCTTGTGTTCACTTTACAAATGGACAAAGGTGTTAATTACATAATAGGATAAAACCGGCCTGCAGGGGCCTCTCAGTATCACTCCTTCTAGTTAGCAAAAATCAAGAATCTATTCTCATATTGAAGTATTTATCCATGAATCAATGTGTTTTTCTGTTTAAAAAAAGGGAAAAAAATGAACAAGAGAAGCGACTTGTTTCTCCATTATTATTACCAGGCTTCAGCCCACCCCTTTCGTGGGAAGTTCTGCACAAAAACAGAGTTACTGTGCTCTCCATATCTGAATCATGCAGCTGGCTCCTTCTGCACGCTGCTGAGGCTCAGCAGCTAAAGATCACTCGAAGCCCAAACCCAGACAAGCACCCTGTTATTTAGCTGTAGCGTCAGCCCCTTGCCCGCAGCCTTTCAGAGCTGAAGCTGCACACAACGGGGTGAAGTGGAACATGTTCAACAGCCACTATCTCTAGTAAGGTCTCCCTTCAGAAAATGGAAGTTAAGAGTTTTTCAAAGGAACGGAATCTGGTTGCTCT
>WTSP01023833.1:0-14712 GCA_025331215.1 Actenoides lindsayi
TAATTAGAAGAACTGAGCTGAAAAGTAAAATTACTGAACAGAATTAGTTCTGTTTTCACTCAAACCAGGACAATGTAACATTTATTCTGTTTAATAGCTTTGGCTTCACTGAGTGAAGCAAATCCTGATGGACTGTTCAGGTAGGTTCCAGTTTTGAGCAGTTCAGGTAACAGGGAGTTATGTGGGGTCATACAGGCTGTTTCACCACTGGATGTCATGCCTCCCCTACTTGTCTAGCTTTAGAATTGGCCGTGCAAACAGTATGTCCAGTGCTACAAGGCAGACAAAGCTGGGTGCACTCACACCACTGAATCTCTTTGCTGCTAGAAAACTCTCCTAATTAAAAAAAAAAGAAAGAAAGAAAAAAAGAAAGAGGGCAATCAAAGCCCTTTCGGACAACTTCAACCTGAAATAAAAACAAAGCAATGTCTGAATGGGATAAAAATGGCAATGCTGTCTGCAAGGTTGGGACTTGACTTTCAGTGCCTTTTGAACAGGAGATACATACTCCTCATGCCAAAATCTGCACTGGAAGTCTGCCATGCCTCAACTTCAAGCAATTTCTGTAATTAACATTAATTAAAATACTTATGACATGCTGTGATCTGAAGTGTCTGTCTCCCTTTGCCAGCTGTTGTTACTGCTCACGTGTAAGGGGATGCTGCAGATCTGCAGGAGCTGTAAAAGACCCTGGGCAGAACAGTGTCCATTTAGGAGACACAGATTGGCAGCCCAACCCCAGCAGGTGAATTTTAGAAAGGAAGATGACTGATCTGTCCTTGATACTGTTTTTGCTAACTTTGGAGCTACTTAGAAAACATGGTCACAGTCAGAGGGCTATGGTTGCTGCTGGTTGTTCAGGAGCTGCTGTGTGTATCTCAGGAAGAGGTTCGCTGCATACAACTGAAGTAACATTGTGCCTTCAGTTTGAGTGGTGCTCATTACAGAGGCAGCTTTCTTTGCCCCCCAGAAGGATATATAATGGGCAATGCATATAAGGGGAAGCAGCTGACAAGGTATTACATATCTGCAAGGTGTTATTTATCTGCAAGTGCCATATAGATGCTGTTTTGAGGCTGTGGTGGATGTAATGATTCTTTCTTCGCCTGTTGCCGCTTCTGCCAAATGGAGACTGGAAGTAAGGCACTGAGTGATAAAACTCTTATCACCCCAAAAGGGCACTGTCCTCTGACAGGAGGCCTTCAGCTAGGAGACTTAAAGTTCAGCTAGATCACGGGACTGCCTGTCTTTGAGGGAATTCTTCAGGCTCCAGAATGGTGACTAAAGGCAGATACTTGCTGAACCATCCCCGTCGGGGTTGGGCTGTATTCCTGATTCTGCAAGCGCAGAGAAAGCTGCACCCAGATACTGAGAAACATCTGTGAAAAGAATTAGATTCTCTTCCACTCCCTAGAGGAAGAATCAGTGAAAAACCCTCCTCCGAGGCTGTCACAAACAAACTTTTCTCAAGAAAAAGTTGTGTTATATGGGACTAAAAAGCACTACACAAAACAGGTAGTCTAATATCTTTGTTCATATCTCCTCCTTGAGCATAAAAGGAGTTTAGTGAGGCTTTCCTGGAAAGCTGGTAGGACTCCTGTCCCTAAATGACTGTAAATCAATCTGATTCCATACTGCTCACCTGCTCATGAGTAATACAGGTGGTACCAACTCGCGTAAATATGTCTCATAAAGCAATGCTTGTCATGTTACGTGTTATACCTGTGCTAAGATCTGATAGTGGATTGTAAGAGGTGGTTTCCCTATTGAATCTCAGCACCTGAACTTAAGACTGATGAAACAGTTAAATTTTTTTTTAATTTTATTTTGTTTGTTGAGGAGTTTAGTTAAGCAATTGTATAGTAAGTAGTGTTAAGAAGTAGCTAAAATGTTCTTTCTCTTGGCCTCATGTAGTGTCACTGTCTTTATCAGACTACTTTGAAACTCACTGACTCTATGCAAGGTGATGTGCAGTAACTAAAAAAAAATATACCTAGGGTTGGGGCCATAACATGACAAATGATAGAAGACATGCAGTATAGAGTCATTCTGTGACTGTGCTGAGGGAGAAGCACCTGATCAAAATAAGTTGTTTTTGTCAACTGTAACTGCTTTCTATAGTAAAACTCAGGTGCAGGGAAGGCAGGCGTGCTGGTGTGACTGGATTCAGTGTTCTGGTTGTGGACAGGGGGTCATGTGGCTTCTGGTGTAATGAAATGATAAACTTGGTAGATTCTACATTCTTTACAATTGTTTTCTCTGTACTTAGAAACACTGAACAGGACTGTAAAGCAACAGGTGAAGATGCTTGATGTAATTGTTAAGTGAATGCTGGCCAGGCAGCACGATGGGAATGTGTCTTTGATATTTCTGAACTCCAGTGGGCTTCCGATTTGTCGGAACAGGTTGGTATGTTTTGGGTTTGTTTTGTTTTTGGTTTTTCTGTTAAGTGTAGATAATGATAGCATTAACATTAGACTACAAGGCAGAAAACCCCGAGGTGGTTAACTGTGTACAGCTAAAATCAGTGTCCTAGCTTCATGTTCCTGGGGTTGGTATTTTGGTTTAGGGTTAGTGATTTATTTCCCCACCCCAACCTCCAATTATACTTTGTATCACTTACAGATGAGTGCAGAGTATTTTCTTTAACTTGGGTTAATACGGCAACTGTCAGCAAATAGCTGGAAAACTAACTTTTGACTACTATATACACCTTGACACAGTTGCTTGCTTGGTGCAAAATGGGAGTAAATGCTTGTAGGCTGGAATTGTGCCTTTGTGCTGATAGCATCTTACAGCTCTGCAGCGTGCACTTCACACGGTTTTAAAGGATTGCGTAAGAATTAAGTCAGTGGGAAATTAAGTCTGTTAGAGATCAGTACGTGGAAGAAGGATAATGGTCTGACTCAAACTTACTCAAAGGCTGTTTGTTATTGGAGGCTTCAAATTAGTACAACTTAATGGTTTGGGTACAGTACTAGTCTTCACCTGTAAGAAGCAGTCGACTCGTGTGACGACAAAGCCGTGGTCTAGCCTTGTACGATGCACAGTATTGGAAAAGGTCTTAGTTGTGAACTGGTGATGCCTGTCATCAGTCAGTTCTAATTCCTGAGGGTATCCAATTGAGAAGGTTTTTGTTTGGGACACTTGTTTTTGAATTCTTAGAATAATTTTACTGTAGTGGTTGCTACCATTGAAAGAAACTTTTCTAAAATGTCAAGCCTCTTACCCACTTGAGAACTAAAATATGTCAGTTGCTCAGTTTGAAGGAAAAAAATAGGGAAAGTAAGATTAGGAGTCCCAGGCTGTGTATGCACATATATTTTGTTACAGTGAATGTTTCTTAAGTGTGACATTGAATTCATGCTTCTTCGTGGTCTCTGGGCAAAACATTTATTCAACTTGCTCTAATTCTTCAGAATATAGAATAAAACTTCTCAGAAGAAATGTAAACTCTTGTTTTGAAAATGAGCACGATGAACTTCTAGCGTTCTTATGGGAAGCTTGGAATCAGTTGAAAAGCCAGTTTTCCACGTAGAAGCAACATTTAATATCAATTTAAGATGCTTTATTTGGTAGCAAAAGAAAATTAAGAATGTATAAATGCTTGTTTCAACAGTTTGGGTGGTTGGTTTTTTTTTTACCATGGCCTTTTATGCATTTGTGCATTTGTGGTGGCTTTATCAACTCCTTAGAAAAGCAAGGAACAAAAGATTACATAGAAGTTTTTTTAAAAAAAGCTCATGAAACCCCAAATTTGAAAAAGTAGAAAATTATGAAAAGTTACAAATTACTATATACTTTTCACATTATTTTTTGTTATGCAGCTGCTTTTTAATCAAGCTTCCAGGATGTTTATGTACGGGAGACTTACCCTGTGCTTAATAGCTGTGTACAACTATTGCCAGCCAGAAAGAGGGGTCACACTGATGTTTTAGTATTGTTCTAACTGCCTGAAGTAAAGATTTTTCTCTCCTTAGTAATTTTTCTTTTTAATGACTCCTGGAACTTTCATGTACTCTGTTACTTAAACTCTTCTTAGGCACTACAGATCATGCCAGATGTGTGGTTTGCACCTGGTTAATTCTTAAGAACCTTGGAAATGACACATCATTTACTTCTGATTTAGTTCATTAAAAATGTAAATAGGACTGTGATTTTTTAAGGGCAGTTACTTCAGAGAGAGTATATGTACAGCTACAAAGTCTTAGCCAAGAGCTCTTTTAACCTGAATGCTAAAGGTCAGTGGAACAGAGACACAATGTACTGAAACATTTCTCTGTTCTTCCAATGTCTTAAGTAAATAAAACATAAAAGAACTTAGCAAATTTGTTAAACGAGTCTATTTAAAATCTCATACCCTGATGGAACCATGGTGTCTGAGCACTTTCTAGTCATGGACAGCTTTCATAATGGTGTGAAATACCCTGTAAGGATTAGCATGAAACTGGACAACTTGACTTTTTTTGTCATCTAGCTTCTTGCTCAGAAAAATCACTGATGTTCACAGTGAGACTTTTGTCCATGCTTATTTTTAATTACAGACTTCAGATCCTAACTTCTTACTGAACTGTGACTTCAGGAGCAATTAAGCATCTGATCACTTTGTATTCTCTTTCTATAGCAGAATGCACTGCTATGGAAAGCTGCTGGTAATTTGCTAGGTGGTGTTTTTGTTCTTTGATTTGGTATCCTAAAATATTAAGTGACGTTGTGTGTTTGAAGGTGCCTCATCTTTGAAAAAACAGAAAGCTACAGTCCAGATGCCCTACAGCTATTTTGTAAGGTTAGCTGTAGACTGGCCAGTTTCCCATTTCACTAATTGCTTTTGTCATGCCTGAGATGTGCTCTGCTGCTTCAATGAGATGCAATGTCTTTCTTTTTTTTTCCTGTCCAATATTGTCCTGTAGTCATGCTCCCATGTCATGCTTGCATGTGAAACTATTGTGCAGCACAGCCTGATTCCTCATGCTGTAAACCTCATTATTTTCGGGTAGAGAATAATGTTTATAATTGAATTAAAAGCCTGACCTTGAGCTCTTTGAAGGATATGATCTCACATCTATTTCAGGTGCTCTTCTGAAGTATCTTTGACCTTTGCTGCTCTGTCTCTCCATTTAGATCTAAGCATCCCTGGCCTTCTTTGCAAAGCCTGAAAATCCTTCTCGCTGGCCTGCTTCAAAGGAAGAGCCTCTGTCTGTGCTCTTTCCATTGCTATCCACTTTCTGTCTGTCTTATCTCAATTTAGGCATGTCTGTTTAAGTGTGTTAGAGCTGCCAGGAATGGAATGAGCACTGTTTTGAAGCCTCAAATGTCCCACATCAGTGCCTGGACAGATGGACAGGCAGGTACCTGCCCTCTCTATTATTTCACTATTGTTTTGCCTATTGGCTCCCTGTTTCATGTGCATGATTGCCTAATTTGTTCTCCAGTGTTCAACTCTGGCACAGCTTCACCCCAGGAATTCCCTAGAAGGGAATGGGACCATAAAATAAACCTAAAGGGTATGTCCTAGCAGATGGGTGCTAGAGAGCATCACTAGCTGGTCCCCACTGTCTCACAGTTTCTGCCCTGAGACTTACCAATAAAGGAAAAACAGTAGTCAGAGAATAGTCTGTGTTGAAGTATGTATTATTGCAGGGAGCTTCCTCTTTACCCAGGCCACTGTGACTATATTTCTGCTTTTAGACAGGTATGGCATAGGTGATCACTACTTCTTTCACTATCCACGTCATTGTATTTATAAAAATTGCTCAGTGTTACAGTATCAAGTGTTTACATGTTTCTTCTTTATATCTTGTCCATTAAAAACTGGAGACAAGATCCAGGAATGTATCTTCAGGCTACTGTCTCTTTCACAGCACATTCCCTCTTTTTATTCATGCTTTAAAGTCATAGATAGGAATTTTGGTGAGACAGTGGCTGTACACTTATGATCTGTTACTGTACAACCAGGTCTGCAGTGATTGTGGATTTCTTTCTCATATTCCTATTTCTGAAATACTTCCACTTTCATGAATATTACAGAAACCTCATCAATTCTTGATTGCTGAGTTGCCAAGCAAAGAGCAGCCTCTAATTCCTATCAATAGTTTAGTTCAGTGTGTTACGAAATAAGCACAGGATACATTTTCTATTATGCAGCACCCTGCAAATTTACAATCATAAAATGGTTTAGGTTGGGAAGGACCTTTAAAGGTCTGAAATAGCTTTGAATGCTATTTTCTGTGTGATCATGTTAGCACTATCTACCTAGAGCTTAAGATAGTACATTTGGAGAAAATTCAAAAGTAAATACAGGATGGAGCTTTAACTGAATTCACTGTTGTGTATTTGTCTTTTTTCTTTGCTTTTTTTTACCAAAGAGTTTTCCTGACTGCTATCCATTCTCTTAATTTTCCTTCTGGAATCCTTACCTTTTTTAAAGAAAAAATATTATCGGTCTGTGTTTATAGCAACATTTAAAACCAAACTTCACCCAAAATTAAGAACATGTTCTAGTCGTGTTCAGCTGGTATTAGATCAGACCCTTCACCATAGCTGTACTCTTCTGATGGGAGCTGCTGACGTGGCTGCTGGAGTGCTCGTTGCTGCTGCTGCTGCTGGAGAGGTGTGAGGTGAGGGCAGTGTCTCTGAGGACTGACAGTGGCTCTGGTTTTAGCACACTGAATCCAGCCAGTACTTCATCAGAGATCGCTCTTGGAAATGAAAAGGGGAAATCTGAGAGTAGCTGAAGCTCACTGAGACAAGCAGCTTGTTCCCATGAAATGGAGAGAAGACTTTCATGAGAAAGAGTTCCCACCAGCCCCTACATATTCTTTAGAAACAAGTCTCTGAAATGGAGGGGTGATAAGGATGGGGCAGGTGGGCCGGTACACTGATGGGCCATGAAATAGCATGTAAAGCTGTTTGAGCAGGCATTGCATGGGCTGTTTGGGACAGCTGGGCCTCTGGCCTGCCCATGTCCTACCTGCTGCATGGCTGGGCCAGCCTGCTCTGGTGCCTGTGGCTGGGTACTCTGCTGTACCCCCACTCTCACTTTCAAGGCCTGCATCCTAGCCAGCAGCATCCAGCTGCTTTCAGGCTTCGTGGCCTTTCAGGAGCTGAGTACTGCTGCTGTTTAGTAAGGAGGTAAAACAGGCAGCTTCAGGAAATTAAAAATATCATCAAGAAAAACCTGTTCAGGAATCAGCTGAATGCTGAGGGAGGAAGGAGGAGGAAGATCAGATGGAGCATAGCCAGCTATGTGTGTTTGCCCCATAGCACAACATGGGGATTGATTATATCAAATCCTGAATGTGTGACCAAGCAAACACTTCCTACAAGAGAAAATACAATTAAAGAAAGAATAAACTTTCACCATTTATTTGCTGTACCTACTTGAAAGTGTTCATGATAGAATTTTATTTGATTTTTCTTCTAGAAAAATTGGGGAAAAAAGTCTCTGCCATGAAATATCCTGTGTGCAGGAGCTTGCTGCAGTGTATTGACTGGCTTCTCACTTCTTCCTCCGTGCTCTTAGTTCTCACTCAGCCTGGCAGAACACTTCTGGTCTCTGACCATACGCTTAAAAAAAGTACTGCCCATCATGAGGAGGTATTGTGCTTTAGTATCCCCAGGTTAGTGGGCAGAGTATGTCTTTCAGAGCATGTTTTCTTCTTTTCCAAGGCACTTCCACGGAAGGTTGTCCCTTTGGCTTTTCCTGCCCCAAACCCGTCATTATGAACCACCCACATGTGCATTTGCTCTACTTCCATAACACACAGAAGACAAGAATCAATCCTGACCTCCAAAACGTACCCCAACATGTTTTTGAGAAGCAATAAACAGACTCCCAGCCCAATTTCTGACATTTTTCTCTACTAGATGATTATTCCAGCTTCACTTAATTCTTTAATTCAGGTGATTCAGGACAAATTAGAACTAGCTGCAGGTAGCTATGTGACCAGTTCCAGAAAACGCATTTTTTCCCTTTAACATTTAAAAAAATGAGCTAATATCTTCAAGTTATACATCAAGGCTCATCTTGACATCGTATTGTTGCCTGTCTGATTCTAGGGCTGGGTGGGGTCTTGATTTTTTTCTTTTTTTGGAAGGGATTATATTTAGTAAGTGTGGTTATAAAAAGAGCCACATTTTTGATCAGTAGTGCAAGAACAAAAGATGGAAGTACCTGCCTCTGTATTGATGCCAGCGGCATCAGTCCTGTCCTAGTCATTTTAGGGTGTAAGTAGCTTGGGACAGACAGACAAGATTACCTCTTAATCAGTACAGCTGTATTGATCTTTTACTAACTTGTTAATTGTCTGAAGTGTTTATTAGTGTTTCATAATCTAAGTGTTTTAACTCGTCTCTTTTCTGGATGATTTAGGGCTGAATTAGTTCCAGCAAAGAGGAAATGTCTGTTGGTTGCTCTGTGATTCTGTCTGTCAAGTCCAGGACTTCACAGCGTATACAAATCCAGGTGATTGTGGGCAGGACCTTGGGGCCTTTGGGTTAAACACTAGTATTGGGTTGTGGAAACTGGAGCTGTATTCCTGGCTCTGCTCCAAGTTACACCCTGGAACTCCAGAATGGCCTTGGAAAAGTTGCTTCATCTGTCTAGGCTTCATTTTTTACTTCTCTAAAACAAACATTTTGATAGTGCTCCACGTGAAAGATTTTTTTTCCCAATACTCATTTTGAAAGTGGTCTTTACATTTTCATGTCTCTTTTTCTGAGTGGGCTCTTTCTTTACCCAGCAGCAGTGAGATGTTGTAGTGGTATCAGCCTGAGAAGCTATGTGGGAAAGGAAAAAAACAATGCTTGAACTTTACAAGTCTCTTTCTTAGAAGACCAGTATGAGCAGGGTTTTTCTTGTGAAAGCAGAATATTAGGTAGCATGATGATCTGGAACATAACTGTGCTAGTCATACTGGAATGAGATAATTGCCCTATTTCTACCTTGTGTTTCCCTTATCTAAGGGAAAGGTGATTCCTTTTGAAAAATGTTTTGAGATCTCCAAAGTAAAAGGTGCAGGAGGGTATTATTTGTGCTGTGGTGCTTGCTGAAAAAAAAAAAAAAAAAAAAGAAAGAATGCAAGAACAAAGGGAATGAGAGGAAATGTGAAAACAATGGGGATAAAACCTGCTTTTAGCCTTACAGAGTAGTCATTGATTCAGCAGAAGAGAATTCCTCATTGTATAGCTTTCTGAGACAGCTAGAATATTCACTTCCAGTTAAAGACTAGAAAAATATCAATGAACTGGCAGAAGCCAAAGAAATGTCACTGAAAAAAAGTAATGTTAGGGAACTGAGGGGTAGCTCACAGGAAAAGAGGAAAAAAAAATCAGTTTAGTGAATTGGTGGAATGGAGCATGAGCAAGAAAGTGACATAGCTGTCAGAGCTGGAAAAGATGACAAACTCAGGACAAAGATAAAGTGCTTTTGTAGCTCAAGTTCAGAAAGAGGAGTTCTGGGATGAAAACAGACTCTTCCACTACCCCCCCAAAAAAAAGATGTTTCTTTTTAAATCTTGTTTTATCTGAGGAATGATCTGAAAAAAAAAAAAAAAGGAAGAAGTTACTATTTGTAAGAATGCTAAAGGGGTGCATTAGGAAATGCTGTACAGACATTTTATAGGAGCTTTCAGGTCTGCAGGCTTCGTGTGGTGCAGTTTCCCAAGTATTGTGTGTGTGGTCTCTGAATGTTGTTAGTTTTGAGCACAGCTTTACCATTTTTATGCATCTGTATTCTGCAAATTAAAATAAAGCAACCAGTTTAATATTTATTAATGACTTGTATAAAATTAAGGCTATAGTCTGATTTACAAAACTAATTGCCTCTTGCTGAAAGAAATCATACATAGGATCTTGCATGGAACAATTACTGTAAAGTAATATTTTGCATTTGTGCAAAGATAGTAAGTAATCCAAGAAGTTGTTACACAGGTAACTAGTGGCATTATGCCCATTTCAGAGAGAAATAAATAGGAAGGCAACTTACTCAATATCAGATGGCCTCAATGAAAAAAATGGAAGCTTTTTGCTTAACTGAAGCCCTCTAGAGAAACTAATTATTAACTTTGCTTTCTCCTTATGAAAATGGAGACTAGATCAGTGCTGTGCTTATGACTGCAGAAACTTCGATTTTAATATTTATTCCTTTTTTTTTTTTTCACCTTTCTAGGATTTCCTTGAAGCAAAACAGAGTACTAGTGCTTGCTAGAAACAGCTCAAGTGTTGCTTTGCTACTGAGTCCACGTGGTGCAACTTTTCATAAATATTAACTCATGAAATACTGTGGCTACTCCTTTCTGGGACAGCAGTGAGTTTACTGTGCATTAAGTTAATGTGTACAGGCACACATCCTTTGCATGTTATATTTGGCAGCCCCCCAGTACCTCCCCCTGCATCCTGCCAAAACTAACCAGTCTGTTTCTGTTACTCCAGGGCACTTTGGCTATGCACTGGGTGCTATCATAATGAGCTAATGTGAATTGCTAGGTACTAATAACCTTCTTGCTACATATGCTCAGGATTTCTTGTACCCATGCATGTATTAGTTTGGAATGAGCCTCGTGCATGAGTTTAGGTCTGTCTTAGTCATTCATGTATAATGCTTTTATTTTTCCCCTTTATATTGTAGCTCATTGTCTTCCAGTGCAAACCCCTTCTGTTTCCCGTGTGTTTTTTCCCATATGTTCTCTGGCATGTTTCCTGTTCTGGCCTGGCCAGGGCATTTCTGAGGTGCAGAACACTTTTTCACCTTGCAACAGTTTGTAACAGCTTGAAAAAGTCATGAGCTAGATAAAGAAAGGGAGAGATTGAATCAGATCTTCAATTTGAGGTTACTTCAGCGTGGTTCTTACTCTGTGTTGCACGATGTGTTGGGATCCAGCAGCAGAAGAAGGGAAGTAACACAGCCACCTGCAACCCTGAGCTCTGGAGGTGCTGATTATGTGGCAGGGATGCTTTGTGCTGGGGGAAGAGGCAGCTGGCCCTGTGGGTGTGGTTTCAGGCTGCTTTCTAATAGATAACAGTTAGGATGGCTCAGCTGGGTACGAACGGGAAGTGCCATGCAGCAGAACTGTCACACCAGAACATGAGTCAGAAGATGAAATTAGTGACTGACACAGATGCATATATTTCAATGCCTCCACATTTGGCATCCCCGCACAGGCAAAATGGTTTAATAACAGCCCCCCTCATACACCTTGGATCGATCGATCGATCCAGAGGAAGTGTGTTGTGATGAGTAACATGTAGAAGACATAGGTAAATGGTATTTTTAACCTGGCAATCTAATTTCCCAGCCACTTCATAGATTGGTGTAGGCTGGCTTTAGTCATGTTTCCTAGTGTTTGCAACTTCCACGCCTGATCAGTGGCTGACACAAGCTCCTTTCCTGATCTTTTAATTGGTAAACGTGCCTCTAAAATATTTTTCTTTTGCCTCATGTAAATTTTGAACTCATTGGCCAAGAGAAGTGTCTTGCCTTTGAATGGGCCATCACAGAGAAATGATTGCTTGAAGACCTTTCTTTATTTTAGTATACAATACAAGACTTCTCATGTATTTCTGAACATTGAGAGCAGCATTTATTTGGGCAAATGTGCATCCTGGTCTAGTTAAGTAGAAGATCTGCATGGGCAGATCACTGTGATTTTAATAATGCTCAAGAGTGACGAAGCTTTACCCACACAGCCCTAATTGCAATATGGGGTCAGATAGCAATTTGGTGTCTTGTATCCAATCGAGGTGCTTATGTTAAATGCCTTTTGTTGCTGGCTTGGGCTCTTTCTTTTATTTTTTTTAATTTATTTTTTTTCCTGTCACCATGTATTAACTGGTGGCACAGAAACCTCCATTGTCATGTTTCTGTATAAAATTATTTCTGAGTCACATCCCCAAAACATTTCATCCCCTTTCATTACCATGACAACAGCAAGGCATTCCAATGTTAGTGATGTCTGCTAGGAAAAAAGTCAGTAAAAGCAAAACACAGTTAATTGAGATATTTCATATTTAAGTCTGGTTTTCTATAATGATCCAAAATTATCCTGTATTGTGTAGAAGTAGTTAAGAACAAGCACTAGATAAATAGCATAGTCTAATGCCAAATCTAGCCCAACAGTCCTGTCCTAGGCAGTGCATTACAAAAAATTGTACAGAATAATGAGAGTGGAATTGATCATAGCCCTTCTGTCTGGATCAGAAGATGATAAAGAGTTAAATGTGGTTACTAAAAATAAAGGATAATTACTAACAGTTTTAGGAAAAAAAAAAGACTTTAGCATAAAGTGTGCATTTTTCTTTTATTATAATACCTTTCTCATCATTGCCTAAGATTAAGAGTACATTTGATGAGATTATATAACAATACATTTAAAACAAATAATGTAGCAACTCATATAAAATGCTAGGAAATCATTGGTGTACAACAGGTCTGGTAGAGCTGAATGCTAGAAGAAATCTGCCTTAGTCCAAGTGAAGCTGGGAAGGAGGAAAGCCAGGGAGGTGTGACTTGAGAGATCTGCAGTCATCAGGAGGGATTATTTTTGTTTTAAAAAAGAGGTGGGAGCACAGAGCTAGGGGAGGTAGTGTCTGCAACCACCTTTCCCTTGAAACCTGCATGATGGCGTGGGCTTTCTCCTGGCCTCCCTCTATGTTTTGAAGCTAAGATGGAGACTGTCTTGGCAATAAAAATTGAGCATGAATATCCTGCAGTCAGGGTGTTATCTGCTGAGCTCAAGAAATGTGTAGGTTTTGAAGACTTCTGCTTATGCTTGCTGTGAAGGAGGGGGAGAGGATGAATGATGTTGCCCACTGAGAAGCTGTGATTGAGTTTTTTCTGGCCAGTGTGTCTGGGATTCTCCCATAAAACTCTTCTTGACTTATTTTATTATTGTTGCCCTGTTACTACATAGCTGCAGATGACTGTATGGCTAATCTTTCTTCTCACGTGTCCTCAGAGTGCGCAAAAGAATTTCAGGAGCCTCTCCAATTTCCAAAGGATGAAAATGTTACATTTGCATTTAATAATAGTTTGACTCTCAAATGAAGTGGCTCGTTTCTAGTGACAGCCACAGACAATGTCAGAGCAAAGTTAGATCTTGTTGCTTTTATTTATAGCCTTGTTTTTAGACCTGCTGGTACTGCTGTAGGCAAGGATGCTGTTGGCTTCATTGGAGTTCTTAGGAATTTTTACAATACTTGCCTGCTTAGTACAGGGAAACGGCCTCGGCCTCCTCATCCTGCATCACTCGCCATCTTCAGAAGGTGTGCAGTTAGTTAGAAGAAACTTCGCTATAAAGTAAAATCACTGAACACAATTGGTCTGTTCTTACCCAAACTAGGGCACGGAGGGGTTTTTTTGAGTCAGGGGTGTCCTGAGTGCCAGCTGGCTCTAAGTGCAGGCAGTAGCTCAGGCAGTGCCCCCGGTGAGTGGGGCTCCAGCTCTAAAGGAGAACTCCCAGAGAAACTGAGGAAATCACTTGACTTTTAGATGATGTTTGAGACTTATCAGACATTGTGGTTAATATCAAATATTCACAATCGCTATCTAATAAACAAGCTTAATGTAAGAATTCAAAAAGATAGATTGCAATGGTCCTTTGGGACATTGGAAGCATTCTACGGGCTGAAAACCTTATCAAAGTTGGGTATGCCAAACCGGATTTTCCTGGGTTTTTTTTCTGTTGTCCCTCTTACCCCCCCACACCTTTAGTTGGCAGCATGCTGTTTCGTAACAGTGATGATCAGAAATTATGCATTGATGATTTTCAAGGTGTTTTAGAAGTTCAGTTAGGTACCTTGATGAGAACAGTCTACATTATAGTAATCATGTATGTTTAAATGTATATATCTATATTGAGAGGAAGATTTTTAATTTAGAACACTGCTATTCATTTGCTTCCTTGATTCTTCTCATTTTATTGGCACCTCAGGTCCCAGTCTGGAGAGTGGCTGCACAGTATCTCCCCTGTAACTTAGATTCTGAGATGAATGACCCTCTGCGGGAACAGCCTGATACATCTACATAGAGCCAAAGGGCAAGATTCAAGTCCTCTCGACTCTCAGTACTGCAGGGTGATTGATGGGCTGTGTCAAGACCGAACAAAACAAGAAAACCTTGCAGCTTTAGGAGCTTAATATCCAAGTGTACATTACTTAAAGGCATTGCAGACCTGAGGAATTCCGTAAGAATTGTACACCACTTCGTTGCTGGAGGAGCCTGCAGGCCGTAAAACCCTGCCTCTGATAAGGTTTGTCTTCATGCTGCGGTTAACTAAGCATGTAGGCGTGGGGCACGCTGAGGAGCGCTGCTTCGTGTGTGCAGTGTGCTTTCTGTCCTGGGCAACGCTGCTGGCTTTTCTGAACTGGATGCGTTTTGATACATCTCTTGAATTGGTAACGTTTGATCTTTTAGCTGCGTTTGGGCTCCTCTTCCACACATCGCCGGTTTGTTTCCCGCATTCTCCGCGGCTCTCGAGTCCCTCTTGGCCCTGTCAGGAGCCTCCTGTGGGCTCAGGAGCAGGTGCCGAGGAGCAGCGCTGCTGCCGCTCTGGCCGGGCGCCGCAGCCTGTCGCGGTGCGGTTTGTTCGACCGCCTCTTCGTTCAGAGGCTGCTTTGCAGCAGGCCTCGCCAGGGAGAGGGGACCTCGCCGCGAGCCGCCGCAGGCCGAGCCGCCAGGACGCGGCCGCCGCCTCTCCCGGCCGCGGCTGCCCCGCG
>WTSP01023835.1:0-26143 GCA_025331215.1 Actenoides lindsayi
GCCAAAGGCCGCGGCGGGGTTCGCTGGGTGTTCTGTTCGCGCGGCGGGGAGACCCGAGCAGTTCCGCCGAGGGCCGGCTGCGGTCCAGCTCTGCTTCCGTTGCCGTCGGTTGGCATCTCAGCCGGTCCCCGGCACTCGTTTGTCTGGCGTGGTGGCAGTGTACCCGGGGGGGGGGACGCTTCCTCGGTGGCAAGGAGCCGCCTTAGTTTCTTAACGAGGAACTCGGCTCAAAACCAGCGCGTACGGCGGAGTGGAAGCTTAGGCAAGTCCTTCCTTAGCCGGAGAAGGCAAAAAGAGTTCGGACAACGCAGGCGCTCAAGTGTTCATCAGAACAGTTTGTTCCTGTAAACTGGGCAAGTAGCTTCCTGTGGAGAAAATGTTGACGTATCATCAAATGGTTTCTTACCGGTAACTCGGGCTGCAGCTGCAGGTTAATAAATGTGTGAACTCCCTGCAGTGAGAACGTGCACCGGTCCAGTCTGAGCCATTACAGATCAGGGACTTGGCAAAACAGCTCAGGATGAATGCAGCCGATGTTCTAACCGTGTGATAAAGAAGCTTGATGGTTTCCCGTGTTTTCCAACACAGCAAGGCCAGCCAGGCTGGCTTAGCTATCATAGAGGTGAGTGCAATATTGTCGTGTAGATAGGAACGGTTTAGTTTCATGGTGCCTCGATCGAGATATGTTCAGGGTAATGTTTAATTTGCTGAGACATAAAAAGGTTTGGTTTCTGTGTCTGGTCTGAGCTCACTTCCTCCACTCTGGCTCTGAACGTATCTTCCGTGGGCAGCATGGGAGACCTTGGGCCTTATTTTTGGAGAACCGTGTCACAGCACTGGAAGAACTTGAGGCAATTTTCTGTTGTTTCTAACCTGATTATGGAATTGGTAAAGAGATTAGTGGATTTACAAAATGCTTTTTTAATTCTCCATTTCGTTAGGAGGGGGAAATGACAGGTACATTATAACCTGGCAATTTTGATGTGTTTACATTGCAGTCGTTTGTATTTCAAAAGTCTGAAGGTCGTATTTTAAGATAAGTGATCCTATAGGTGATTACATGAAATAAAAGGAGTATTAACTCTTTGTCATTTCCACTGTTACCTTCTTTTTCCAGAGCCCAGAAGTGGAAGAGAAAGCTGGGAGCTTTAAATGTCATTTCTTACCAGTTCCAGGGGCTTGTGTTTTCCTGCCACCACCCGTCAAACACGGTTCTCTCCTTAACGTGATTCGTGTTCACAGTGACAGGGAGGGAGATCTTGTATTCATTCTTTGTAAACATACTTGCTTTTGGTACAACAGTCGGGTCTATTGAAATGATACAATTGTCTCCGGCTGTTGCCGTGTGTTCTGTTGTGGGCAGTTCTTGCTGGTTGTGTGAATCGCCGTGCAGAGCTGCAGTGCTCTGGGTTTGTGTTAATTCAGCTGGTAGCAGCAGAGCTTTCATTAACAGCTGATTGCCCTGCCATCGCTGTTCATGGGTTAACAATTGGTCAAGTTTTGCCAAATTGGATTCGTTTCAAAGCCATCATTTAATTGTAGGGCAGAAAAAGTAGGGCTGACTTTCAGTGAGGCTCAGCCTTTCTTGTTGGCAGGTGCATGGGATCGGGCTCTTGGGAGTCAACTTCAGCTGAGAGCTGAGTGCAATTCTCTGCAAGGAAGGCACCAAGGAGTCATAGGTGTGAATTATATTTTGGTGTTGGTGGTCACTAGTTAAGTTTATGGCCAAAATCTATCTTCTTTTCTCCTGGCCTTCAGGTTTCTCTTTATGGTGTCTGACTTCAGTTTGGTTTTGTGTTGTGTTTTTGTTTGCTGGGTTTTTTTTTTAAAAAATAATCTTGTAATTTTCCCTTGTTACGCAAGGTTGTACCAGGGTTTGTGGTTTGTAACAACTTAGATTGTAAACTCTTCCATCAGACTAGAGTGCCATTTGACTCAAATTGTCAGTGCAGAAGGGTTATTGAGACCTGTGCTTCATACTTTGAACCAGCTTTTGCATGGTGGAAGGGTCTAAGCAGATTTTCAGGCAGTCATCTGCTGTGGCATTCCTGTGTCTGAGTGCCTGCCTCTGCCTCACCTGAGCCTGTGTTGGAGGCAGGCTGTGTGTCTGACCCAGGACTGCAGCACTGTCTCCTCATGACTATCCAGGCAAACTGCTGTCCTCGGCCAGCGTGTGTTGGTTTCACTGTAATACATGCAGGAAGAATTGTGTTTAGTTAGGTTTAGGCTGCCATCCCCTACAGGAGGAGTCTATTTTCATATGTGCGCAGCATATCTCAGAACATCTCTTCTCTGAAGCCTTTGACCAGTCCCGAGGAATACAGAGTCTGATCCAAATATAAGAAATGAGCGTGTTGAACCTTGTGCTTTGTGCTTAATAGAACACTAGCAGGCAGAAGGATAGTGTGAGAGGTAACTGCGTGCTCACGTCCCACTTTATGGCCACGACCGCACGTGAGCTGCTGCTGACCAAGGAAAGAGGACCTGTAGGTACCTGGTAATAAAAGCTGAGGGAACTCGGCGCTTCTCTGTAGTCTGCACTCTGACTACAAGCACATCACACCTGAATATTGCAGCAGGCTGGCGTGGGAGAAATACTTGAGTACTGATCTAACTTCCCAGGGGAGCATTTCGGCCCGTGCCACGGTAAGGTCTGCGCTGCTGCCAGGACACTGCTCCTCATCTGCCCGCACTTCGTGCTCTGCCTTAGTTGTGTTCACATGGTGCAAGCATTTCTCCAGCTCTCCCCTGGCTGCCCGCTTCCCTTGAGAAACCCCAGCCAGGCTCCTGCTCCCCACACTAATTCATCAGTCTCCACAGTACCTGTCTGTGTCTCCACATACTCGGCTTGTTTTCCTCCGCTCCCCAGGGACTGTCGTTACAAGAAGTCAGAAATGAATACTTTGAACTTCCACCAAGTGCCATTCAGGGAGCACCGAAGGCTTTGCAGGGGTGAACAAGTGTCATCTCTGTTTCACAGGTGGGGAGAATCTCATCACTGCTGAATTGATGTCAGGAACCAGCCTCGTCTGCATGCCAGCTCTTCTAACCACCTGATGGTATGTCCTTCCGACGCTGATTGTTGGGTCCTCAAAGAACATCTCTATAAGAAACAGAATATGACTGTCAGAGCAACAAGTCAAATTTGCTGTTAGTTTCTCCCTTCTTTCTCAGCCATTTTCCTCAGAACCCAGACAGTTTATTCTAATCTCTGAAAGCCACTGTTGGCTTTTTAAATTTATGGTCCCATGAGAGACTTTCTTTAAAAAGAATTATTTCTTTCTGAGACACTGTTTATTCTTCTCAGTGTCTGTAAAATTGAGGGATTCTTCATATTAATTGCTCTTGAGGTTTTAACTTTACTCCAAAACACTAATTAAGCTTCTTTCTCTAATGTCCTCTGGCTTCTCTGCCGAATAGTCTCGCAATGGAAATTTTGACATTGGATTTCAGTGTAGATTAAAATATTAATTTAACCATGGCTTTTTTTTTTCTGCCACCTTTTTATTTGAAATCAGAAGATTGTGGGATGTGTGGGATATAAGAATATATTTAAGCAGCATATGCTTTGACTCTTTTAGTTTGGCCTCTAGACTGATGTTAAGTGAGATTTTAAACGGGCAAATTTAAAATGCTCTCTCTTGGGAGTAGCTTGTTGCATAGTAACCTCTACTGCAGAAGGATTGTTCCTTTGGGTGTTATGTATTCTATATATACACATGGGTAATTTCAGATCGCAGTGTCACAAGCAGCATCATTGAATCAATGCCACTTACTGTGTGCAGGAGATGATATTGCTTTGGCTTGCTCCCCAAAAGTCAGAAACCGTCACATTGCATCCCCTGGACGTTCAGATGGAAACTGGGACGCCATTTTTTGGGGATGTCCAAAAACCTTGCTCAGAAGCAGTTGCTCCTGACAGCAGTGAGTGACTTCCATGTTTCACTCCCCCGGCTATGGGGAGTTGTTAGAATCACTTAGATTAATAATTTCTCCCAGGTTGTGTTTAAGGACATAATCCACGAAGTTGCATCATGCATGGGTAAGGTTTCTTCCACGAATGTGTGGATGCTTCTGAGGTCTCTGCCTGAGCCCCAGTGAACTGGAAAACTGCTGAATAGTGGTGTTTGTGAGGAGGGAGGGGGGGTGAGCAGCAAGTTAATACTCTGCTCTAGTATGGTGTTAGAATAACCACAGCTGGGCTGGAGCCACAACTGCTACTCCCTTCCAGGGAGGAACCCCTTCTCTATAGGATTGGCTTTCAATTTCTTTTATACATTCCTTAAAATGGAGCTTTTATTATCTGGTGGAATAGGTTTCTTTACAGATACTTGGATTTAATAATCTGGAGGACAAACAGGCCCATGTTTTCCTGAACAGCTTTGAAAAATGGCAAATTAATCATTAGAAGAAGGGAAATGTTTCTCTGTTTAACAAAATAACTTTGGGAATCCTTGAAGCTCTCCTCACATGTGCCCTGTGTTCTGGGCTAGCGGTGGAGACGGATAAAATGTCAGGCTTGATAGATGGTGGGAGCTGGTTTGTGGTAGTTAAACAATAATGAAGCTGTTGTGTGCTCGCAGGGAAACACTGCTCTCTGTGTGCGGACTTCGTCCTGGAGACAGTTTCAGTTGTTGCAGAGCAGGGCGAGCTCTCAAACGCAGCTTCTGTGGCCGAGGGCCCAGCTGGCAGTGGCTGCCTGGCCGGAGGCCTTCGCACCAGCGTTGCACAAGAATTTGGGAACAGTTTATGTTTCAGATTCCAAATAAAGTCCCTTTTGACTGTATAATCCAGAAAGTAAAACTGGAAGCTGGTTCTTGTGTAGAGACTGATTTATGCTCGGGGAGCCCCGAATGCAGGTTTCCTCCAGGCAGAGGCTGATCCCTGTGTGGTTCACACCTTGCCGGGCTCCCTTGAAAGGCTTATCAGTTGTTGCATGTGCTGATGTATCTCCTTATCAGCCTGGGCAAGTCTAGGCCGTTGCGCATCTTTTTGTGCAAAGGACTCTTGGGTAAGAGGAATAAGATCTTGTCTCTTATGCAGCAGAGCAGCTAGAGGAGTTGATGCAGGTATTTAAGACCAAAACCTCAGCTTTCTTTTTGAGGACATTAATGTTCTTTCTGTTTCTGTTGTTATTTATACTTGCTGCTTCCTGCTTCTCTGACTTGAAGACAGGTTACAGACAGATTTTTGCAATAGAAATGGCTAAATCAAGAATGTTGTTCTGAGTGAAGTAAGATATTTCTGCAAAGAATCGAAATGCCTTGTTCAGCTGCCTGCTGGGGCTGCAGGGGTGAAATGCAATGCCTGCAGAAGGTGCATGGAGAGTGCTGTTGGCATTCAAAGCACCGGTAAATGACTGCTTGTACACAGCAAAGTAAAGCACTTAGAAAGAAAGTACCTGCAGCATTCCTCCTTATCTGCCAGTGTCTGCCTTGAGAGACATCTTAGATCTGCAGCCAGCTTTATCTGATGTCTTGGGTGGTGCCCATACCACCCCTGAACTCTTCCCTGGGTGAAAACCAACGTACAGATTTTCAAACCGTGTATCTGGTAGAGCTAATACACAGCACGTTTAACATGGCTTTACCGTGTCAGTTTGTTCACCCTTTGCTGTGTTAAATGCCATGTGTATCACATTTTCAAACAATGTGTTCAACTGCATCTAATGAAGCCTTTTCTCACACGGGAGTGTAGTCCAAACCGAGCCCAGCTCCTGAGAGGCTTTACTTTGCCGAAGTGAAGTAAGATGATCAGTCTTGGAATGAGTCCAGTCAGTGATTTCCAAAGTGCTCAAAACCCAAGTAACTTGGGAAGATATTGTTACGGAGCCCTAAGCTTGCTTAGTTTTGCTTCTGGCTCACTAATACAAGCTAAGGCTTTTATTGCTCTGCCTGAAGTAACAGATGCCAGCTTGAAATCACAGCTGTAATGCAAGGTAGTATTTCCTAAAACTTCCTCTGAAAAAATGAATGTGAAGTAAAAGATATAAACTGTGACTGTCTACTGTATACTTGACTAATCGGCTTTGGTGCTTGATTATGGAGAAAACAGTCTAAAAATATTTATCAGACCTTCTGAACTGCTAAATAAAAAGTAATTTACAAGATCCACAAAAGATTTGAGATCTGTAAGCCTAGATGTTTTTCTAAGCAGCAGTTTGATAGCATGCTGCCTCCTTAAGACTTTGTTCTGTCTCACATACCAAGAATGTCTGTTGGGTTTTTTTTTAAATATATATTTATATATTTTGTCCTAATGTTAAATTCTTAGGATGCTCTGTAAAACTGCAAGGAGGTTGTTCACTATAAGCATGTCTTCCTAGAAGTGCCTGTGAGCTGTTATAGTTTTCTGAAAATACTTTAAATTCCACTATGAATATGGTACTGCTTTGAAGAAATGAAATATTAACTCGATTCCTCTCCCTGATGAGGTATTAGCTGTATTTGACGTGTGGAAAACTGAGGCTCAGGGAACTGAAGTGGCCCAGATGCAGAGAGCATCCATAACAGAGCTGAAAACCCTGGAGAGTTTGAACGGAAACCAAAAATCCTCACCTCAGTCCTGTATTATTTCTCGCATTATTAATCTGAAAATAATTACCCAATTGAATTTATTGAACTTCAGGTTGGGGTTTTTTTGGTTTTTTTTTTTTTCAGTCGGAATAACTGGTAGGTGATTTTGTATGTGTAATCAAAAATGGAGCAGTTTCTGCTGTACTATTGAACTGAGAAAAGTAGAACTCAAAGTGAAAGAAAGTTTGTGTTGGTGTTACCAGGTTAGTGGTGGAAAAGAGTGTGTCACAAGGACCTTCTGAGCAGCAGAAGTTGTGTCTGCTTGGGCTGAAATGCCAGAGAACTTGTTACTCATTTGGGATCCGAGAACAGAAGTGAAGATGTTTTGAGGTTTTATTTTAAAAATAAGTGCTGTTTTTTGTTCCAGGGCTGTGTGGAAGTACAAGACAGCATGGTATCTGGTCCCAATTGCCATGAGAGTTTGTATCTTGGTTTTTTTTTTAACGCCCCAACGCTAGGATTTAGTCTAATATGAAAACCTTTTGTCATGTTGCAAAGCAAATGAATCCAGAATGGAAAGTAGTGCTCCTCCCAGTTACAGAGAAGCAAAATGGAAATGTGATGATGCCTGTGTACTGCAAAGGTGAGAAGAAAACCCCAACAAAGCCAAGGCAAATTTAAAAAAAAAAAAAAAAAAGAAATAGATTTCTTGGTTTATAAAACACACTGGTTTCTGGAGCTCTGACTCATGATGTCTGAATGCCTGGGCTTGCCAAAAACAGTGAACTGAAGTGTGACCTTGGTCTGCTTGTTGGCTTGGGCCATATATGGGAGATTTCCTCTTCATGGCAGAGGCAGGGAACCCAGACGATGCAGGTCCACGCTGGAAGCTTTCCTTACCTAGTATCCTCTTGGTCTTTTTTTCCAATGTATTTTATACAGATAGGATCCAGCAATGCTTTAATGTTTGGCAATCCAGACTTTCTGCTTTGATCAGCACAAATGGCAGCAGTTTTAGGTGAGCTGAGCCTTCAAACCATGCCCTCTTCTTCTGGCAGTGCACACAGCTGCTCAAAAGGCTTGACACAGAGTTTGAATGTTCTGCTGTATTATATGTACAGAGATGTGACAGCAGAGGAAATGGACCTTTTCTGGGGGGAGTCATGGCTTTAGTGCCAAGAGACAAGGGTTTACCTGTGTGCTTTGTACTGATATCATAGGTAAGCTCCTGTGTGAGCTCCTGCAGAATCTCTCAGAGCTATTATCCTTCAACTCAGTAACCAAAAATACAGGAGGAGATGGCTGCTGGGTTTGTTCATCTTTCAGTTTGAATAAAGCTCAGATCCCAGCCTGCATTGTCTTGGGGTTACTAGTCCTCAATGTTCTGCAGGGATGGAGGCTGGAAGGAGAGGCCTGGCAACTGAGCAAGGACAGTGGCAACAGAACCAATTTAGAATCTTTCTGCCCTAGAAACAAGCACTGTCTGGATGGTTGGAAATGTGACTTTTTCACAACATCTGTCCCGTGAATGTTGGGAGTATTTCATGCTGGTGCTGCTGACTGGCACGGGATGGGAAGGCTTGAACTTTCCCTCCGTTTTCAAGCTCTTACCCAGGGCTGCCTGTAAGCAATTTTGAATTTCAAACCCTTCAGTGCTAAATGGAGATTGGCACAAAAATGATAGTTACTATTTATGAAAATGTGTTAAGAGTGCAACTTTGGAGTCTCTCTCAAACTTTCACTTGTACTATCTTATTTCAGATGAGGGCGAAGTATTTTTCCTCATCCACAGATCAGCTGACTAAACCATAAATAAACTGACTTTATTCCGGCATCTCTTGTCGTCTCAGTATCAAAAGTAGTATTCAGGGTTTTTTTTTTCTCCTTTTCAGTGCTATATTCAATATCCTGAAGCTTTCTTTAACTGCTTACAAACTCAGAAGTATTCCTGCAGTCTGGGAGAACAGAGCTTTCCACCCCATTTCAGGTGTGACGTATGTGCTGGGCTGTGTACATGTCTCCCAAAGGAGATGCTATGCAGTTGCTTTTTATTCTATTTTAGCACCTAGTTTGGACTTGAATTCAGATTAATTTGGAATGGGCATAGCTGCGAAATGAGTCTGCAGTGTTTGCACTTGTTATGGTGTGCCTCGAGTATATTCATTCAGATCTTTTTCAGCCTAGCCAAATAAAAATGATCTTTTTGCAGGCTACAGTTAAATAGGTTAGAGGTTGCCTACCAGTTTGCACAGAGCTTTGATGCGTGCAGTTTTACTGCACATGCACTGTTCCACACGTAGGAATTCCAGGGCCTTTAGGTTGGTTTTCTACTGACAGCTCCTGAAATAGGGGTAGGGGAAAGAGCAGGCTTTGCGGGTGAGGAATTTTGAGGCTATCTTGATTCCTGGGGAGGAAAAAAAAAGGAAAAAAAAAGATTTAGAAGTTTACTGTTTAAAAATAGACCCAAAGCTTGGCATGAAAAGTAATATACGGGATTTGCAACTGTTGTAGCTTCTCGGGAAACTCTCTCAATTCTGGGAGTCCAAGAGATGGCAATAGCACGGAGCCCTTAAAGCATCAGTGCCAACTGCCCTCCCAGTTTCAGACTAACTTGCTGTGATTCCCACTGATGCTGCACCACCTCCAACCCAAGATCAGCTGTTGGGTGGATGACACTGCAAGGCTTAAGATTGTACTTCTGAGTGTCTCTATTTTGGGAACAGCTGCTTTAGAGTACTTCATCTCTTTGAATCCTTGGGCACCAGATGGGGTAGGGAGTTTCTGTGCACATCGCTGCGAGCTGTGGCGAGATGCCTCCTGTGTTCTGTGTCCCTGCCCTGCTGCTGTGGACTGGGGGTAAGGGCTTTTGTAAGTACAAGGAGCTGTGTCTGGGATAATGCTTGTCTTTCTCCTCTGTTCAACTGCCCCATATGCTTGTGCTTCATTCCAAAGATGAACTGCTGATGAATATGTGATTTATCCAGTTGGAGAAAAACTTCATGTCACAATGACACAAGATATGCAGCTGTCATCATAGGCCTCTTGGGCCAGGGATTTCAACAGAAATAATGCTATCTCTCTTTATCCAAAGTGGGAACTCTAGTGATATGGCGAAAATACAAATTGACATCCTTTCTCCTCCCCTTTTTGCTCCAGCTCCCTGCATTCCCCCTGTTGAGGAGAGGAGTGTCATTAAAGCCATCCAACACTGGTTGCCCTCTTCCATGGTGAAAGCTGTTCCCCTGATGTCCCTGGTTAAATTGTGGAACTGCTCCTGCTTGTTGATAATACCTGAATGATGAAGTCATTTAGTTCATAGCAGTCTTCTGTAGCAGAGTAGAAAATTATTTTGAGCTACTTTCTATTCTAGGCAATGTGAAATTAGCAAAGTGAGTGAGGTATTTGTAGGGTTATGAGTGGGAAGACTCCATGAAAAGCTTATTTTGTGCCTTTGGAGACCGTTTTTGGCTTTCAGGTGGGTACAGATCCAGCTACCCTCCCCCAGCTATTGCCGTGTGGCTGTCACAGATGGGTGCTGTGGATGGGTTTGGAGATGAAGTCTGGGGAGTATGGAATGATGAGCTCTCTGGAATAGAGCTGGTTAAGGAAGCTACATAGTTATTTAAATTTTGAGTTTGCATGTAGCCATTTATTGCTACACATGACAATTACTTTTAGTAGCTGCCCACTGCTTGAAAAATACAGCTGCCTGAACCGAAATCCCAGGAAGACCTGTGGTGATGTGGACAGAGGAAAGAATTCAGAGTGCAAGCCAGCATTGACCTTTTTTGCTGTAATGAAAAGGACTGATTGATATGGTAGGTGAGAGTGGAGGAGTCCTGGACTGCTCATTGCTGAAGTTTTGACAGAGAGCTCCCCCTGTCACTGCCACTGTGAGGGAGACAAAGGAGAGACCCGCGCAGGATGCTCGGGGGCTGAGAATGGTGCTAAACCAGAGTATTCTGGAGTCTTGCTTCTCCAGAGTTTTCTGTCTTCTCTTCCTGACTTGGTTCATGCTCTAGGTTACAGCTGACTTCATTTTGTCTAGCTGATGAATACTCTGTTGGTGAGAAAGAGCTCACCAGGTTTGTCACAGTTTGTCAGCGCAGCAGGCGAGCGAGGGGGGATCGTCTGTCTGAGGTCACAGCACAGAACTCGGGAGGAGCTATGGGGCTGAGGAATTAGGATAGACTGGATAAGACAAATCATTTTCTAAAACTAGCCACATGTTTTCATTAAACACTTTGTTTTGGTTTATGTTAACTTGCGGGAGAATGGCACCGACTTGCAGAGGGAATAGGCTGTTGAATTGCTATCTTGGCAGGTGTCTGGAGACCGAATTACAGTAAAAAAAGATTAAAAAAAGTAAAAAAAGATTAAAAAAAGTAAAAAAAAAAGAAAAAGTGAAAAAAGATTAAAAGCAAGAGCTTTTAATCTAAATATTTTTCAATATATAAAGTGCAATTTTGGATCAAAATAAACAGTTTATGTTGCAGTAATACACTCCTCCCCCAGGTACCCAGTTCCTTTTAAAACACGATTTCTAAGCTTCTCGTGTTAAAATTGGGAAAAATTGTCTGTTTTTACTTGTGCTACGGAGGAAGGAGGGTGAGTGTGGAGTTTGCAGTTCAGGTACAAGGCTGGGAGTCCAGTGTGAGGGTGGCTGTTTCTGCCTTTGGATTTTGCTTCCCATGCGGTGCTGTGTGAATCACACAGCTTTCTAAACTCATTTTCTCAGTTTTAAAATGGAAATTGCAGCTCTCTAGTTAGAAGAGGTGCTTGAAGCTTAGATCCTTTGTGATCCTTTAGATCCCGGTAACAGTACTGGGGGGATTTGCTGCTGGGCAAAGGTGCTGTTGCTGCAGATCTGCCTGTAAATCTAACAAACAGAACATCAGCAAGTGTTGCTGAGAGCGAGCTTGCAAATCACTTGTAACAGAGCATGCTGGCAAACACTGATAAAGCTGCAAAATGTTCTTAGAATATCCACTGTATCGTTTTCATGTATTTGAGAACTCCTTAATTTTCCTCTTTTACGCAAATTTTCTAAGGGCTTACCTTGCAAGTGATTTACTCCAATGTAAACCAGATTACAGCATGATTAGAAAAGGATCTTTATTTGCACGATGGTTTCCTCTGTACCATATAACTTAGGAAGTTACTTGGGTACTCCTCTCGGAATCAGCAGCAGTTGCGGGCGATAGCATCGCGGTGAAGTCGCGCGTGGCAGTCCCTGTGCCGTGGCCCCCTTGCAGCTTTATCCTGCGCTGCTTTGCCCCCTGCCCCGAGGGGCTGTGCTGTTTACTTTCTGCTCTGTGGTAAACGGATGCGACTTCCTTGATTAAAATGCTGCTGCGCAGCCAGATTCTCTTCCTCCGGGCTGGCGTTGGGGAGGCAGCTCGCCGAGCCAACGCGCTGCTGCAGCCACTGGCGTGTCCGCTCCGTGGGCTGCCGCCTGGCCGGACCTGCTGGGCTGGGCTGTGTCCCCAGCCTTCTGACGTGCCTGCTGCCAGCTTCTGAAGGCATCTCCGAGGTGGAGACGCGCAGATGCAGCTCTGTCTTGCTGTGTTAGAGAGGGTCTGAAGATGGATTACCAGGAGGTACCAGCCGAGTATTGTCCAGACCCGGCAGGAGTGGTGTAGAGAGCATATGGACATGGGGTGCCAGTGTCAGCCCGCTTTGCCCATCAAAAGCAGCCGGTGGACCTGAGCGTGCAGATGCTGTTCAAGTGCAACTGCTTGCCCTGATGTGCCCAACAGCCCAGGCACTCTTGGATGCACAGCAACCTGACCAAGACACCACAGAAAGTAACCCGGGCACTGGGTTCTGACTGTGCTCGGTGCAGGCTGACCCCAACTCTGTCCTCTGCCTTCGTAGCTGGCCAGCTTCTCACCTGAAAAATTTCTGAGTGACATTGAAGTTGGCGATCAGACTGGTGAGCAATCATGTATTTGGCTTTGTAAAGAATATGGGTATTGCATATTTAGATGATTAGGGTGTGAAATGTCTCCAGGCATTTCGAAAGCACAGAACAAGATGGAAAAATGCCTCCCCCCCCTCCAACCCCAAATTCCCATCTCTTTTCCCCCGACCACTCATGTTTCTAGCTGTGATACAGTGCTGATATTTATTTACTTATTCTTTCAGGATGTGCTGTGCTGTCACCTTGGGCATGCATGAATGAGTACCTATCCTCATAAACACATATTTTTCTCTCCCTAGGTAAAAATCTTACGTGCTCACTCCGGTTGCTGTGTGTGTCAGCCTAGATTTACGTGCTTTGTGACCAGCCGAGGCTGGTCCCCCACTCTTCATTTTCTCATGCCTCGTGGTGGTGAAGACACCACCTCTGCAAATCTTCTGCTCAGACTGGCAACCTGCCTCCTGCGAATGGCTGATTTGCTGCCTTTTCCGCTTGTCTCAACCTAGGGTTGATCCCATTTATCATAATCAAGTCTGTCCCTGTCACACAGGCTGATAAAAATAATACTTTCTGGATAAATGTCCTTTGAGCAGATTTATCAATAGCTCTGTTACCAAGTAAATGCTAATTTTTGACCAGGCAAGCTGTGAATTCAGTTTGTAAGTGGTGGGTTGTCAGTGAAATCAATTTTAGCAGGGTGTTTATTACCAGTGTGAGTTTACTGAAAGAAAGAAAGAAAAAAAAGGTAAATCTTAACAATGAGCAACTGTACAATGCTATTAATGAGGAATCGAGAGGGTTAACTCATTAAATACTTAAATCATTGTAGAACAGCATTCATGAAAGTAGGATCTGATGAATTTTGCAGGGGTACAACATGAAATAACAATGCAAAAATAGTAATTTTAAATGTGCTTTAGAAAGACAGCATTGTTTTAAAGCCACACTGCCCTGTTCTGGCTTTCCGAGTAGATTTCGGTGATCTTCAAGCTACTGCAAATGGCAGTGACTTGCTTTAATCCCAGTCTTGGTTTGTTGCCTTGTAAGCTGGGTCTTACAGTGGACGTGGTTTTGCTGTTGTGGAGGCTGCACAACGAGAAGAGGTTGGATATGTGTTGTTGTATAGCACCTGTACTTGAAGCACATAGACCTTACTGGATTCTGCAGTTTGGCAGTTCCCTCGTGTGTAGCCAAGAGTGAGAAGACTGAGAACTCCTGAGAAACAGGAGAAGACACTTTGGGATCATAGCAGGGTTCTGAAAGGTAGTAAGGAGGTAGTTAAGGAGGATGGCCTCTTGCTAAATGAGATGGAGCGTGATGACTCAGGGAGCTAATAGCAGCGAAGCTCGTTGTGGAGAGCAGAGTCTTCCTCCAAATGAGGAGGTGCACGGGCAGCCGATGGAGCTGATGAGCAAACATCATAGGAGAGCATGCCCTAGCAAAGCTGCGGTCATGCATGTCCCTCCCCTTTTGGCACCCTTCTCCATCTGCAGCAGCCTCGAGCATCATCAGCCCTGGTGTTCCAGTGGCTGAAGGCCTCTCAGGAGGAGGAGGAGTACTTGGTGCTGTGGCTTTTCGTTGTGTGGGAGCAAAATCAGCTGCCTGTGGGAGTTCAGTTCCTTTTGATCCCTTAACTCTAGACTGTCTCCTTGGTGCTACTGCATTCCAGCCCCAAGTACCAGAGCAGTCATGAGAGGAAGGCAGCCAGAGTCATCAAGAGCGTCGGTGTACCCAGCCGAAAGTCAGACAGATGTTCCTTCGCTTGTTTTACTCCCTTATTATTTTCACTCTTAGGAGAATAAAGACCAATTTTATATGCAGACATAAACGATTTTCCTACACAGCCAAACCCTACCCCCGTTGACAGAAATCCACAAAGCACCTGTAATAAATCCTGTCTGCAGACAGGCATCTCTCAGACTCCAGCCAGCAAGGTTATGGCATAAATATTGCATGTATAGTGAGAACCTGAGTTCACATGCTCTTTAAATGATGATAGAAAGTATAAAAATCCAGGCTTGCATTATGAATGCTGTCTTCAACAGTGTATGGGAGGAAAAATTTACATCACTGGTGTTTCCTCTGGAATTAAATCATGCTTGCAAATTTATACAAACCTCATAGTGATGTTAATGAAGAGGTGAATGAAATGAATGTCACTCCTGTTTAAAATCAGGGAAGAGAGTCACAGCACTCACAGCTTCATGCTGGGGAAGAGAAGAAAAAAGGCGTGCTAGAGTGCTAGCACTGCTTTGCCCACAGACCGTGGCGAGCAGCTCCCTGGCTCATCCAGTATTTATTGGATTTCTTTTGGCTTTTCCTTGAAGAGACTCGAGAAAGAAGATAAGATAATCCCCCTTCCCAAACCCAAGCCCTGCGTGAGGATTGCTGTGTGGGTGGATGTGTTTGCAGGTCCAGGACAGACTGTTTGATCTCCCATCTCCACCCTTGGTGAAGCTCTTTTGCTCTTGCAGATGCTCCAAGCCCAACACGCAGTTGCAATTGGGGGCAGGCTCTTTCTGGCTGCCCTAAGTCAGCTGGTGAGTGCCTGCCATAGGCTTTCAGTTTCCCCACAACACACTCAGCTGCACAGTTAAAACAGTGGCCAGTCTGAGCACCTTGTCCACCCACAGTGAGGGCTGCTGCTGTCAGCAGTGTCTGTAACGTTAGTCATGCCAGTAAGTCAACATCTTTTATTCCAGAAGTTGCTTGAGAACTCCAGAAATCTGCGCTGTCCGTGACTTTTCCAGACCGCTCTGTCCATATTAGTCAGGCTACTGTATTTACCAAGCCCTGGTGCACAACAAAGTAACTCTTTCTGCTGGTAAATTTTTTGCTGGGCATTCATTTGTCACTCAGTGTAGTTGGGGAGCTCCTCGCACGCAGAGCAGCCGTCCATCTGCAGAGGACTGACAGGCTTTCCCAGGGCTGATGCTCAAACTCTTCCGCATCTGTACCGCCAACCGGTCCATCGAAGCGTTGCTTATGGAGATGACCAGTTCCTGGATGGTGCTGACTGCATCCCTCTGGATAGGCAATGAAATAAAGGAATAATTAGGCTGTAGTAAACATTGTGGAGATATTCAAGAAATTTCCATCCTAAAATGTCAGTGTGAAATTCCTCTTGCCGCTCCCAGTCCTCTCCCCCCACAGTGCTGATTTCCTCAGGTCTAGGACTGATCCTGTACAGAGCAAAGGAAAAATCCCTCTTGAAGCAGCTGCTGAACCTTATCTGCATTCCTTGTTGTTGTTTTCTTAGTGCAGTCGTAGGCAGCTACAGAGGCCTTTCAGCATCTTAAGCCTCAGTCGCGTTGGGTTGGTGGTACAGCTGTCCGTCAGCAAAGCTTTGCCTGATTGCTGGCAGCTTTTTATGCTCCCAGGTAGCAGCCGGTGCATGTTCCACCCCCCAACAGTGGAATTTGTGCTTTTCAGCCATGGTGGTCTCCTGGGAATTTGGAAATGCTGGCAGATATCTACAGAATTCACCGGGGCAACGTTGAGGTGGAAACAACCGTGAGCTCTTCCTCCTGGAGCCGGCTGAGCTGGAGCTGGAGGCGGCTGCGGCACTGCCCGCCGCTGTCCCCGACCCGGGCAGCGTGCTGAGAGGTGATGGCTGCTGGCCGGGAGGAGAACCCTGCCTCGTGTAACTGCTGCTGGTGGCACACCGGCAGCGCGGGGTGCCCGCTCACCCCGGCACGCATCTATGTGCTCAGCAGGAGCCCAAGCTCCCGAGGCGCGGCTGGTGAGGCGAGAGCTGTCCCTTTCTGCGTGGCTGGCAACCGCCAGCGCAGAGCGGTGTTCGGCGAAGCTTCTTGGCCCGCTTAATGCTACTTGTAGACAAGCCCTCACTTAAACTTACACCTAGGTGTATCGGTCCTTAAAGAATTAAAACCTGACATATGATGCTCTAGGCTGAAGCCGTGCGCCTGAGTTGTAGGAAGGGCTGTTGTGTTCCCGAGTCCTCCTTTCTCTAAAGACAGGAGATCTCTCCGGAAAAACGTTAGTGATCCGAGGACAGTCCTGGTTGGTTGGTTGGTTGTGGACGTTTCCCTTCCACACTTTTGTAGCTGAGCAGGATTAAGGTTCTTCTGAAGTAACATCTGAGCCTTTTGCCAACCATTCCCTTTCCTGGCAATGGCACAGAACTACAACTCCACCTGAATGCCGAGTTCTTTCTGATTTTGTCCTGGTTTGTGCACTCCCTGGTGTCTGGCTTCCCGATGTGTGACATGTTGCGATGTTCCAGAGCGAGCGGGTGGGCTGGCTTTTCTTAGGGAAACAAAGGTTCTGGGGCAGGCGGTAGCGTTTGTGTGTTCTGTTAGCTTGGGCAGCCTTCAGTTTGCAGGGGTCCTTCAGCAGGAAGGGAACTTCACTCTGGATGCCGTTTTCCGCTCCTGTGCAGGTTGTCAATACTTGTTTGGCTGTGCAGCTTTCGTGTCGTTTAGATTTGCAACTCCGAGGAACAAATTAACCCTTCAAACAGCGTAGTTTAAAACAGAAATTCAGTATTTTTGCAATAGAAAGGCTGTGTTAACTTCTGAGTGGGACCGATAGCTTGAAAATTAATGTGCAGAAAGAAAGAGAGTCATTGTTTCTTTGATGTATGATATGTAAAGTATGTGTTTGGGCTGCAGTGCAGAGCTAATACAAATGCATGCCGTGGTTTTTCTGTTGTGGAACACTTCTCTCCATGTATTTATGGAGATGCAGTTGCTGGTCGAAGTGCAAGTTACACTAGAGCACCGTGCACATCAGTTATACTAAGGATTGTTTATCATGTCGTAAATCTGTAGATTTTGACTTAAACATTAAAAGCTGCTGAGCCTGCAGGGCAGAGCGGGTTGGTAAGCTCCCCTTTGTGGCTTTCGAGAGGCATGTGTCCACTGCCGTGACAGCGGCCGCTTTGACGAGCCAGATTCAGCTGGGCTTTCAAAGGATTAAAGATGCCACGAAAGCTACAGATACTGGAACAGCACCAAACAGCAAAAGCTTCCCAATTCAAGTACATCAACCCAAAAGACTTAGCGTGGCTTAAAGAAAATACTACAGCAGCAGAACAGTGTGTGTGTGTGTTATACCAAATGACCTGCAGGACTCGTACCAGCCCCTGGCCCTGGGCAACGTGGATCTTCACAGTGGCAGTACTTACTGGGGCGAGAGAACTGAATTGGCTGTGGAGCTGAGAGGTGGTTTATTTCCAGAAGTTTATAAAATTGAGCAGTTGCTGAACACTGTCAGTGCTGAACTTGCTTTTTAAGACATAAAAGAAGCACAGTCCAGGAACTGCAGTGTGAGTGCTGAAGTGCAGAGGAGGCAATTTGTATTCTGTTTACCAGTAAGTGATGACACATGGTGTGCGCTCTAGAAACTGAATGCCCAGAGGAATTCAGATTTCTTTGTAAACTCCCCAGAGCAAGTTTAGAGCAGCGTGTGTCTGGAGCACAGCTGCATGGGTGGTCTGGGAAGACTCCAAAGCTGTGTGTTTAGCACCGGACTGTCGGGATTTTTGGTAAGTGGATGTATGTCATTATTTGGCTTGCAAAGAAACCCCCCAAACCAAACAAGTGATCTCTGTCTCGGATGCAATGGTTTTCCCAAGTAAGTTACTGGAAGCTGTTATTTGATTTTTCTTACATTACTGACATTTACTTGCTGTGTGATGATTTAGCCTTGTAATGCTGCAAACTCAGTTGAGAGCTGAGCTGAGTTAAATTAGTGGCTTCACTGTCCTTGTCTTTTTTTTTTTTTAATCTTTTCATGTTTGTAGCTGTAAATCTGTAGAGGAATTTAGAATAAAATTGAAGTGTATCCATCTTCGATCTTCTGCCGATTTTAATTAAATAGTGTATCAGACTTAATATGAGCTGCTGTTTGCTTTTCCTGATGCACAAAAATAAAGTCGATATATTATGGCATATGGGGAATAGAGACAGCCTCTTACAGCAAGCTTGATCGTACAGTCTTACGCAGCCAGCTGGAATGTGAAATTTAACTTGCTCTCTTAACTCCAGTTAACTCCAGCAATAACTATCCTGAACTTTATTTGTCCTTTCTGAGGAAAGGCTGGACTGGGCGTGTGGTTTTTGCATGTGCTTGTAAACTAGGGGAGAGATCAGAACTTAGAAACACACTGTCAAAAATGAATCGCTGGTGGGAAATTGAAAGACACCTTTTATGTTTTATTCTCAGTACAGCTGACAGTTTGTTCCCCGTGCCGTTTCTAAGGTGTATCTTTTCCGCTTCCAGTTATTATGTGGGCAAGCTGCTGTAACTGGTTCTGTCTGGATGGCTCACCTGAAGAGATGCAGCCGCAGCCGCAGGCAGCAGCCAGAGCCCAAGCCTATTCCAACCCTGGGTACAGCTCCTTCCCGTCTCCCACCGCTTCTGACCAGAGCTGCAAAGCCTGCGGCGTGCCCTTCGACAGCTCCTCCAGGAAGGTGAGCCACTAACGTCTGCTCTGCCCCCGTTTGCTACAGAGAGCGTTTGGGAGAGAAGTGGGTGCACGTCAGGGGCCTCTGGTTTGAGGGCAGAACACGTGGGAAAAGACAGCTCGCCTTTCCTTTGTGACCGGAGATGCAGTAGTTAACCAGCACTAGACTGGGCTTTCCCAGGCACTGAAAGCAGCGAGCCAAACTGCTTGTAATCATGTGAAGGAGAGTTATCTTCAACATGAGTTTTACAATTTGTTATTTAAAAATGCTAAGGTCCTTTAAAAAACCCGTCCTTGTGGCAAGAAGTTCTGTCAGCTGTGGTTCTGTGCTTTTGGTAAGGGAAGATCTACGTAGCTCTTCTCCAAACTGTTGTTGCTTAAACTACAAAGCCATGTAAGTTTGAGGTTGTATGTAGAAAGCCAAGAAAAAAACCCAACAACTAAAACCACTAAATCCACTTTATCTTGGTCAGACCATAGATTGGTCTTCCTTCCTTGCACCTTTTTATTCATATCTGCTGGCATGTATCTGAGAAATGGTTATGTCTTGGCAGAGCGTTCTACTCACAGAACAACAGGGAAGTTTATGCATTTTTGTGATGAGAAGTGTTATTGTTCCAGAAATCTAGAAATTTATATTTTGGTAATATGTTTTGGGGGCTGGGTATGTAAGTGTGCTTAGACTTCTGAAAGTAGGCAGGCTGTGGTTCAGCTGGAACAGTGCAGTGATAGAATCATCGAATCAAGGTTGGAAATGACCTTTAAGATCATCGAGTCCAACCATTAACCCTACTCTGCCAAGTCCACCCCTCAGCCATCTCCCCAGGCACCACATCTAGATGGCTTTTAAACCCATCTGGGGATGGTGACTCTCCCCCCTCCCTGGGCAGCCTGTTCCAGTGCCTGACAACCCTTTCAGTGAAAACATTTCCCCTAATGACCAGTTTAAACCTCCCCTGGTGCAGCTTGAGGCCACTGCCTCTTGTTCTGTCACTAGTTACTTGTGAGAAGAGACCAGCTCCGACCTCTCTACAACATCCCTTCAGGTAGTTGTAGGGAGCAGTAAGTTCTGCCCTCAGCCTCCTCCTCCTCAGCCTAAACAGCCCCAGGCCCCTCAGCTGCTCCTCATCAGACTTGTTCTCCAGGCCCTTCACCAGCTTCCTGGCTCTTCTCTGGCCCCGCTCCAGCGCCTCGGTGTCTCTTGTATTGAGGTGCCCAAAACTGAACCCAGAGCTCAAGGTGTGGCCTCAGCAATGCCGAGTACAGAGGGACAATCCCTTCCCTGTCCTGCTGGCCACACTATTTCTAACCCAAGCCAGGATGCTGTTGGCCACCTGGGCACACTGCTGGCTCATGTGCAGCTGCTTGTTGATCATCAGTACTGGCCATCATCATCACCACGTGACTCTGCTTAGTGTTGCCTTTAACTCTGTCCTCCTTAGTGTGAGGTGTCTTCACAAACACTCCTGGAAAGAATAACTGTGGATCTGGTCCTTTCTGTTCTGTGTAGTAGCAAAGAGGGGATGTAGATGGTTCTGCTTTTGAATGAAAACAGTTCACCCAATGAAGCATGGACCATATAGTAGCAATGCTAGAACAATAATCCCATTTTTCCTAGTATCTTCTGAAATATATGTTCTAATATAAGGTGTTTCCAAAGCAGCGTCTCGTGTAAGGGTCCTCAGTACTGCTCCAGATGTGTGGCAGCACGCTGCCAGGTTTGGGCTGGGCACAGCCCTGGCGTGCGAATCGCAGAGGATCTACTGACACGATTTAAGATGTTTCTGCCCCCAGCAGATGTCCCTGCTTTTCTGCTGGCATTGGCTGTCAGTGTAACTGGGGCAGCAGAGCACAATGTGTGCTTGTGTCTCAGCTGCTCCCATTCAGTGCAGCCTGTCAATGAAAACGAGTGTGAGTTTATGTTCTGTACTGTGGAGTGGGCTCCTAAACCTTCCTGCCACCTTCCTGCTGCCACCACAGCTACTGAGCACTGATCTCTGGGACCGACTTGAGCTAGATGGCTGCAGGTGGGGAAGCTTAAACAGTGCAGGAAGGTCTCCTGGGTCATCCCTCAGCCCGGGGTCTCCAGGAGAGAACTGGGGACACAACTTACAGAGCACTGACGTGTTTGTAAGCTGTGTTAATGCTGCTGATAGGAGCTGAGAAGTGTATGAACTTTTACTTTGCTGTCATGAGAGCACAGCAAACTCTGCATCCAGTCCCAGGAGAGGCCTTTGAACTTTAGTGTCCAGTTAATGTTTGTACTGAAATACAACGGATAAAAATGAATTCCTTCCACACTGGTGACTGTAAGGATAACCTAGATTGCTTTAAAAAACCAAACCCAACAAACGGAACACCCAAAGAGCAGAACAATGGTATCTTAAGTACCTGATCCTTTATCATAATTGTATTTTATGTGGCACCTACTAAAAGGGTTAGGGTAGGGGACATTTGAATGGAGCATGTACTTATAAGATGCTTTTAAGTAACTGTTGGAGCATCTTTAAAAGATGTAAAATTTAATCATGGTAGAGAAAATCTCAGTCTTTTTTTCCTTACCTTAAATGACTTCTGTGATCCTGGTTTTCTGCAACAAGCTGACTCTACAAAGGGCAGGTATGGTGGGTATGGTGGGTATGTCAGGTTGCTATTCCTTCCTCCCATTTTCTGATTTCAGTGCCTTAAATTGGCTGACATTTTCAGGAAGATGCTTTTCATTGCCTACTGGCAGTAGGAGCTCCTGGCAATCTAGAGTGCAAGATCAACCCCCCCTCAACAACAGTAGCCGTAGTGAAAGCTTGAATGTTGGCATTTCTTCAGGTCTGTCCTGCAGACAGAGAAGAGCCAAGTGTCTTAAAAGCCTGTCCTGGTATCTCTGGGAGACTAGAGCAAACAATCAGGAGCAGCTTCCAGCCTGGACAGGCTTCTGATGTGGTGTGCTTCTGTTTCTCTGTGCTGTCACTGTGCTGGCAGTTAGTACACAGCCTTCCCAAGTGGTCTGACCTTTTAGTAACAGGTTTTAATTTACAATCTTTGAAACGCATCGTTCTGAAGAGAGCAGTGTCTTCAAGCATTGCCCTTTCAGTCAGAGTTCAACAAATACATCGAAGCTGTAAAGCTGCCTGATACTGAGATAAGGCAAACAGCTTCTGTGCACCTTTCAATACTTGATGCTCAGATACAGGCAGGGGAATTTTTTTTCTCTGAAGATAATATCCTGAAGATAAAAACTGATAAGCCAGAGATGCGCCTGGTTTTGTTTTGACTTCACAACTGGATCATTTGATAACTAAAGCAGACTCCTGTTATTACTGTTAATTGCTTGCAAAACCCCACATGAAATAACGCAGCCCTTGTCCTCTGCTCACTTCTGTGGTACCTAAACATGGAAGTACTCAAGTAGGGGTTTCTGGAAGGAAGGTCCTTGGCCACGCAGTGGTTCCCTTTGAGCCAGTCTGGCATCTGCAGAGCACTCGGTTCTTTCGATAGCTCCCCTGTCAGAGATGGTTGACTGAGAGAGGGAAGGTGTTGTCAGGGGGGTTATCTTCCTTTACTCTGCCTTTGTGGATCGTTTGCTCCCCTGCTCTAGACACACACACAACCAGTAGCTCCTGTCTCTGCCCCGAGAATTTCCCAAGAAACTGGATTGCCCCTGCAAGCATAGGGTCAAAAAAAGTCAGTCGCATACAGATGGTTTTTATAATGACCAAGTTTAAGGAAAACTTTTCAAAACTGGATGGTATGTGGAAATTGCCCTTCCTGTCTTGCTGTGTGATTGATGAAAGTCACTTTTACTTGGCAGGACCTCAAACAGCAAATTTTAAGATGAGGTTTCATATTTGTGGTAGAAATGTTCATGTCTTACAGTGCTTAGGCAGGAAATTGAGATTATTCCCACTAACTGTCATTATGAGTCTCCTGCAGGGTTGAAATCAGAAGCCTGTCAGTTAGAACTGGAAGGGTGTGTGAGGCAGGAGGGCTGCCAGGCTGTGAAGGGAATCAGAAGGAGCTAATATAAGCAAGTAGTGTATTTAGACCTTTAAAACATGAGAAACATCTTCTTTCTTTGAACTGTGAAGTTAAAAATGTTCTTTAGTCACTAAAAGCATTTTATGAAATAATTTTTGATTGTTTCTGAGTTTGTATTTGTTTCTTTTCCAACTCTGCATGTTTATTTTTCCTTGCATAGCTCTGAAGGGTCAGGATGTCAGAATTTCATAGAGGGGCTTCTCTTCCCTGAGACTGTGAATTCATCATTCTTAACCAGCACTGAAAACCATTCTTTCTTCCCTCAGGACTTTTTAAAAAGGCACACAATGCCTTTTTAATGCCTAATGCTGCTGTGCTTATTGGAAAAGGTAGAATTTGACTTTCCAAAGCATTGAACAGTCAAGTTTCTGCAGAAGTCAACACGGACTGTGAGTGCTTGGAACTTCCAAAAATCGAGCCCTGAGTGATGAGACCAGAACAGTATGAAATATAGATGATAAACAACAGAATGTAATCTGTAAAGTTCTTAAACAGCTGGGGCCTAATATTTCCTTTCTGCCTGGCACCTAACTGGCACACAGTGGGCATATCATTGCCCAAATCAGCTGGCTATTTTTGTTGCACAAATGAATGTTGAATTCTTTGATGTCTGTCAGATGCCAGAAGCCTTGCTGTTTCCTTTTCCTCTTATGGTGAAAAAAAAAAGGATTCATTTAGTGATTGCAGCAAATGGAAGGAGAGAAAAAGGAGGGGTGGGAGGTCACTCATAGCAAGTATTAAGTTTATGAAACAGAGAAATGTTTTGAAGTAGTTCCCTCCAATGCTAGAGCTTCTAAATGCCCAGAGCAATATGTAATTGCTTTCTAACGCAATGTACAACTAGCTGCAATTGGAAGTCTCATAGCTACCTCCTGATTTCATCTGGGGCTTAAACTGGATGAACAGGTCCAGAGCGAGGTGCAGAAAACTCCTGTCATCTGAAGGAATTGTCTAAGAACATGGTATTTCATTCTGGGTAAATGGAGTGTTAATAGTGCTTGTCCAAGTGTGATCTGCTTACGGGATCAATCCTTTTCCTTAGCTAGGAACATGAGTAACATACTTGGCACTTTTCCATAAATTAGAAGGTTTTGATTCTGCTTTAACAGAGGCTGCTGCTTTGGCATCCAGAGTGCAGGGGAGCGCTGCCTGCTGTTGTTGCGCACCTCTGGTGCAGGTCCTGCTGGGTCACAGAATCATGGGGTGTTGGGGGTTGGAAGGGACCTCCGAAGATCATCGAGTCATTTGATCATTGGGTTGATTTGATTCTCTTCCCTTCTCTTTACCAGCACATCTGCTTGGACTGTAAGAAGAATTTTTGTACCTCCTGCTCAAACCAGCCCGAAGCCGGTCCCCTCCTCTGCCACCTCTGCCAGCGTTTCCGAGCCACGGCTTTCCAGCGGGAAGAGTTGATAAAGATGAAGGTGAAGGATCTGCGAGACTATTTGGCACTCCACGAGATTTCCACAGAGTTGTGTCGTGAAAAGGAGGACCTGGTATTTCTGATTCTTGGCCAGCAGACTGCAATTACACAGGAAGGTCAGATAAGAACAGATCCATTTAATCCTAGTGCCTCTGAACAGCAAGACTTTGTGATTCTCCCACCGAGCAGCACAGCATCTTCTACCTCAGCCGGTGTGTCTCCAGAGTCTGCAGATCCCATCTCAAGTTCACTAGCTCAGGACCATGAACAGGTACAGTCCCCAGCCCAGGAGCATATTTTGCAAACTCATCCATCTCTGTTCTTGCACTAACTACTAAGATGTTGCACAAGGTTTTCCAAGTAGATGATGTGCCAAAACTGTTTGTGAAAGATGCCTGCTTAAAAGACAGGGAGGCTTCTGTTCAGAGCAGTGACAAATCCTTCAGTTGCATTTTATGCATGCTCGTCTCAGTTTTGCTTTCAATTTCAAAGTGAGGACCTCACGCTTTCTTAGAGAATAATTAGGAAAGTAAGATGAGTTATTTTCCACTGCCTTGCTGTGTAAAACTGTGACTGGCTGCCACCAACTTTGATGTGCTGTTCCCTTTCTTCACTACTGGAATTTAATTTGGTGGGCAGTGCTGAGTGTGTCGAACATTCAGCCAGAGAATGTCACTATTCTGAGAAGTGTTTTCTCCGGTGCTCTGCTCCACGCTTGCCATTGCCACCCCAGATACTCCTGTGACTGGTTCCCTTTGGCACCAGTGTCTGTGCTGGTGCACAGCTCTGTCTTGTGTGTTGAAGCTGATGACCTTCTGCCAGCGGTGTGTGGGTGTAGATGAAATGGTTGGTACTGTTCTTTAATCCGTGTGCGAGGCAGCGAGCGCAGCTGGAAACAGTTTTGAAACCGAAACTGCTAAGATGCTGGTGAGATGGGTGAGGGTTTTGTGTCTACTGCACTTAGATCAATAGAAGACCAGACCTCAGTCTGTTAAGTCTTCAGTTTATGATGAATCCTGCCGTTCTGACAAACCTTTGAGCTTAATTATTTTTTATTGACTTTGCTTTGTTTGTCTTTCTGCTATCTGATATGGGAAGTTTGCTCAGTGTTTGACATCTGCTCCTAGTCCCTACTACAAAGTTAATAGGTGTATTTAGTTCCTGTGGACCAGAGCTGTGAAAGCATATGTACCTTCTGCTTCCTCAGCAGAAATATCTAGTACAAAAGAAGAGTGTTCCTAGGACATTTAAAAAAAAATAATCATTAAATGGCCTTTTCATTCTCTGCTTTTCTGGATATTGCCATTCCAGTCCTACCTGGTAAATTCAGTTCTGCTCTTCCCTTGCTGCCCCAAGATATGTTACAGCTTGTTGTCTCTACTTACAAGGCATCCTGCTACAGCTCAGGATCTTTCATCATTATTGTTATTTTGTTTTGTAAATATTAACAAGTCAGCACTTAAGTAGGATGGTAACATTGCAACCTCTTTGTCAGTAGAGAGCGCACAGAGGGGAACGATGGCTGCTGAGGGCAGGGCGGCTGGAATGGCCCCGCAGCCTCTCACTTGTATTAAGTGCTCAAAGCAACTGGCCCTTCTCATTCTCCAGCTCTGTTGCTGCTGGTCCTTCACTTAGTACCTCTATATGTCCAGCCCAGAACCCACCTGAGGAGGTGCTTTTGTATGAATTACAGAATCACAGGATGGTGGGGGTTGGGAGGGACCTCTGGAGATCAAGTCCAACCCCCCTGCCCCAGCAGGGTCACCCAGGGCAGCCCACACAGGAACAGATCCAGGTGGGGCTGGAAAGTCTCCAGAGAA
>WTSP01023836.1:0-10044 GCA_025331215.1 Actenoides lindsayi
GCGCGGCTGAAAGAGGAGGGGGTGGGGGGAGGGGGGGGGGGGGCGAGGGGGGGGGGGGGGGGGGGGGGGGGGCGGGGAGGGAGAGAGAGGGGGGGGGGGGGGGGGGGGGGGGGGGGGGGAGGCAGGCGGGAGGAGACAAAGAGGGGCGGCAGGCGGGGAGCCGGGGGTGCGGTGGGTGTGGGGTGGAGGGAGGATGCATGGCTGTGGCTGTGCCAGACAGAAACCCTCAACCCCCACCGCCTAGTAGCGCTTATTTTACAATTAATTACATCTGAATATATATTTTTTACAAGTTATAGGAATTGTCATGTGAATGCATTTCAGGTTCTTGAGCTTCATTTTTTTTTCTCTTCTTTTCCGTTTGTTTTGTTGGTTTATTTTCCCCTTTTTAGCAATTGAACAGGAGAAGCAAGCGGGTGAATCGTAATGAAATCTGCCCTTCCAAATTATGCACTGTACATTCCACAAGCATTGCCTTCTTATTTTACTTCTTTTAGCTGTTTAACTTTGTAAGATGCAAAGAGGTTGGATAAAGTTTAAAATGACTGTACTGCCCCTTTCACATCAAAAGAATAGAGAGAACTACTGACACTGAATGAAGGCGCTGCCTTTCCCTCTGCCTGTCTGGCTTTGGTCCTGGTGGCATGAAAGAGCTTGCATGTTGATGAAAGAAGAACTTGGGTGGGACTACAGTAAACTAGAGTAACACACGAATAAATGCAAAGCTGTACCAAGGTCCTGCGAGCTGTAAAATGCAGTTAATCGAGTGCCATTTTTTTTTTTTTTTGTTCAAATGATTTTAATTATTGGAATGCACAATTTTTTTAATATGCAAATAAAATGTTTTAAAACCTGGATGGTATTTATGTCCTCTATTTGGAGAACTGTATCAAAGGATATGAAGCATAAAAGCCGTTACTGAGACATGGGATACTATAAAACCTTTGGAGATGACTCAAACCGCAATCACCATTGTAATTTTTTTCAATACGTGCTCTCACCAATAGATAAAATCGCGATCCTTGAAGCTAGCTTTTAGACAAATTTCAGTAAAAAATTGCATGTCTTATAATTTGTTACCATGTGAGTATATAACTTCAAATATTTCTTCTTTAATATTTGATGTAGAGATTGATAAAGACAAAAAATTTGGCTACGTTTATTGCTTTGCCCCACCCATAGCATAGCTCTTTTAATAAGAACCGTTACTGTTGCAGAGGTTCAACCGCTGTTTTACAAATCCATAGTTGGTTTAATTAATAATGAAGGCTTGTTCTGCTGCTACAGTATTTAAAGGAAGATTTAATTTATTTTAAGTCCAAAATTGAACATGAGCTTTTTAGTATCCTAAAGCTATTTTAGTGGTTGGTGTCCCATGCAAATAAAAATCATTTTACTAAAATGCTACTCATGTTTTGAACACTGCTTAATAATCTGTTCACAGTTACTTGATTCTAACAATTTGTATCAAAGAATTAAAAGCTACAGTTTCTTCACTAATTCAAAACTGATCATTTGGGGGCAAAAATGTCATGGCAACATAAAATGAAGATAATAAATCCTATGTGCAAATAGCAACCTTCCACATTGCTGATTTGTGGCAGTTCTTTCAGTTCTAGGACGCTTGGGTTATTTTTCCTCAAATGACAGCAGATAAAACCTGTGATAAACCTGTGATTGAGGGAGAACAGTAGGAGTTAACTGTAGTAGTCATGGATTTCATCCATTACTCACTTCACTTCAAAGTGAGTAACATTCGGGGAAAAAAATGCTGTCAGATAGCCTGTAGGAGGGTGGTGAGCATAGTTCTGCAGTGTCTTAGATGTATCTTCAGGGGTTGAGCCTGTATTCATTTCAGCCAGCTTCTATAAAGCAAAATTAAGCCCTCTGGGGAAGCCTGGGTTTTGATGACAATGCTGACTTGGGGGGTCATGTTGGTTCGGGGGTTCATCCTACTTCCTCTCTTAGCAGTATCTGACTGCAGCAACAAGCTATCCTTGAGTTTACACCAGTGAGGGCAGTGGGGGTCCTCTACTTGGAGGTTTGGTGGATGTCTACTGCGGGAGAAGGTGGGAGCCCTGGGGTACAGTGTGCTTGTGGGTGGACTCCCCAGCCCCCCAGCAGTGGAAAACTTACAGAATCACTATAATTTGATGGGTTCAGGCCTGAGATGTTTTAATGCACTCCATGGGAAGATTTGGGAAATCCTAGTGGATTAAGGATGAGATGAACCACTTCTTGCACTTGTAAATAATTCAAGCTTTCATTTTGTTCCCTGTATATAATGTGAAAGAGATAGGAACCCTTTAGCTGAGTTTCTGAAAAGTCAATTAATCAACTCCCAGCTACTGATCTTAATCAGGTAACACAGGATGTAACATGACTAAATTCAGAAGCGTACAGTCTGAACTGTACGTGCACAAATGAGTAGAAGCAAGCGCTTGCTTACTGCGGATTCATCTATGGGAAGAAAACCACTGTATTCGTGAGAGAGGCAAAGCATGAGATACACAGAGCTTAGTGTAAGTCAATGAATGCACATCCTGTGACCCACCATGGTTCAGCAGAACCGTAATGAGATAAAAGGCCTCTGCTTCAGGACTCCAAGTCCAAAGTGGTCAGAAGACAGTGCTGGCCACAGAGTACCACCATCTGTGGTGTGCCTGGTGGCCTCAGGCACATGGTAAGAGGTGTTAAGGCTCAGATCTGTTTACAGAAGATAGGGCAGTAAGCTACTACTACTGTTAGGAGCTCTGTTTCTGGCATCAAGGACTGAATAAAATACAAAATCAAGTGAAAAATAAAACTAGATAAAATTTAGGAATTGATGGAGCCTATCATCCCCTGCTTTGCTCCTTATTTGGCCTTTTGTATATATTAAGAGAAAACTGTGGCAGATATTCACCATGCTTTGCATAGGCAATATTGAGGTGGGTACATCTGGCACCTAATTTATGGCAGTGCAATTGACGGCATGAAAAGTGAAGGCTCAGATGGATCAGTTGTAGTACTCAGGACTGTGTCTGTGCTGGTTGTAGGCTGTGCCCAATAAAGGAGACAAATGTCTTTGACTGTCAGTCTAGAAACTTTCACCAGCAACAAATTGACTAGGAAAAAAAAAAAACAAAAAAACCCAAAACAAACCAGACCAAAACCTGGTTATGAAAAGGGTCATCAGAAACAGAAAGGCACATATGGTTTTTGATCTCACACGCTGTGCAGCCACATTATCCCAGCCCTACCAGACGATGGCTTTATGGTGCCTGGCATGCTGCCTCCCTGCCCCCAACAGAGAGGCAACTCCATGGAGGCTACACTGTGAGTAGCCCTGCCCTCAAGTATTGAACCAAATTCTTCCTTTCTCAATATTTAAGAAAAGATTTTCCCTCTCTTTCATGCACCTCCCTAGATATCGTTAAATATACATATATTGGACAGAAAGCATATGCTAACACTATCCAAAGTAGGTATTTGTGGTATTAAAATTACAGAAATGTGGAGACTTTAATGCAAGCATTTTGGTCTTCTAGGCTATTTTTGTGCAATGCTGAACGTGTGATAAAACACCACTTCCCCTAGTAACCCTTTACTTCCCTAGAAACAGTGTAGAAATGAGCAGTTCTATTGTGTATTGTAATCATATATGGCTGCCACATACAGCTGCTGCACAACATAGTTTTATCAATAAGGAAACCTGTGCTAATCCACGCATCCAATAAAATACAATGAGCACGTAACACAGTGTTCAGTGCAATAATTTCACAGGGCTAGTACTAAAAAAGGTGTGAAGAAATAAAAAATGTAGCTCATGCTTATTCATTGATATATGGTAGGATGACTATGCAAAGCAACCTATGGCAGTTTTGGCAGAGCTGCCTTCCGTGAGATCATTTGAAGCACCAGATTTGTGCATTTTTAATTCAACAGGCAAGGCAACTGAACTGTAAATAAAATGGGCTATTTTGTTAATTTGGAGAAAGGCAATTCCAGACAACATGCGTTATTTGTACATTGTCTGAGTGATTTGTTTGCTATTGTCCCTGTGATACAATGATTTTTTTAAAAAAAGCTCTGGTCTTTACCATACACCTATTTCAAAATTCTATGATTTATGACAAGAAATCCCATTTTTCTCTGTTTTCAGTTGAAGTTAATGACCTGAATTCCAGTATTTCTTTTACCAGGTATTAAACATGTCAGACTCCTCTTGACTTTTTCTCCTTGCTGCTTAGGGAAAAAATAAAAAAAAAATAAAAAAATCCAAACATAGTGGGTTCTGAGAGATGTTTAGTTTTGCCTCTGGGTTAATTAGCCTTCAGCATATTGAGAGCACAGCAAAGATTTTTTTTTTTTTTCCTCTTGTTTCTGCAATCATGAGGACTACAACATTCCTTTTTTCCTTGTAATCAAAAGCTGAGGTTCTCATGAGATTTTTCTGTCTCCCAGAGCTTGGGCTTAAACTGTCAGACATGATGAGATTCATGCAATGTAATGAGAATTGGCAACTGGGAGATTCTCCAACCACTGCTCCCTCACAATAAGAGGATGCTGATGGCAAAGCACAGTTAAATCTATAGTGTTGGTTTCTGGCCATGATATGCAAAGAATGTGAAAATGAGGCTTTAAAGGGTAAATCTCCTTTTATTTTTCTTTTTAAATTCAGAATTCCTATGGCCTCAGGTTTTCTGATGGCTCTGGACTTACTGTTTACATAGCAGAATTTTCATTCATCAGTATTTTGCAAATAAATTGGTGGATTCACTCTCATTTAAATGTATTTCCTGCATTTTATAGTCCCTAAATATTCACAACATGTTCAATGAAAACATTGTCTTGAAAAAAAAAAAAAGAAGTCATCATTCCATTGACCAAAGGCTTCTTGGTGATGAAGAAACTTTTCCCAATATTGTCATTCTAGTAATTTTGTCTTTGGCATGTGGTCCAGGGCTTGAAATTTGGGTCTGGAAACAATCTGTTGTGACTTTGTAGACACAGCATATTCCATGAACAGATATTTGCAGGGCCCTTTGTGTAATATGGGTAAATACTGAGTACACTTAAAAATTGACTAGAGATGTGTTTGAAAATGATTTTTAAAAACCCCACAATCCAAAACAAGAAGTGGAATGCATTTGCATGTTCTATGAAGTTTACCATGAATAATTTAGTTATCCCTAGTCTCTTCTAGCAGTTTGAAGCTACAGCAGCAACATTCAGGTCTCTAAAATAAGAGAGCTGAACTAGCTGAAATCTACTTCTCTCTAGACCAAAAGAATGAAATTCAGGCTCACATATGGTTCAAATATCACCTAATGTATTTTACAAATTTTCTTAGATATTAGTTTCTGGTTTATTTCCTATAATGCTGCTTCCTTTCCATCTGACATATATGATATATGATACGGTTTATATTACTTAGGTATAGCATTTTAAAATGTTTTGAAATAGAGAAAATATATCCTCAAACCGCCACTTGCAGCTTTGGAATTATCTTTAAGGCCCTCTGCACATCCAGATTTTGACACAAAATGATGTAGAGAATTTTGGAGCTACATAATTATCTGAAAAATCACTTGCTGGATTAATTTTTCATGAATCTCAGTTCACCTTAACTGCTTTATAACATCTAGCCCGCATAAGAAAATTGAACCAACACAGGGATATTCTTCATCTTCCCCCCCCTAGACTGAGCACTGCTTCTCAGAAATTACACCAACCCACCATACAGTGGGAATAGCAGTCAGTACTATATAGGAGACAAGATCTGATGTGGTATGATATTTCCTGAGGGACTGAAATTTCTGCTTTTTGGCAAAGAGCTCATAATACTTGCTTACCACTCTGAAGCATCCTAAGTTGATACTGGACAACACTATGGGTGAAAACTAATTTTAGGTCAGCTTTAGAGGCTCTTATGATCTTCTCCAAGAATATACAGTTACAATTATCAAGATATGAACCAGGTAGAAAAATAGGATGAAATCTTTTCTAACTCATTTCCAGGATGTCATTTACAAAGGATGTGGCCATAACAAACTCAGACAATAAAGATACCAGCTTACACCCTGCTGTCCAGTAAAGTTGGCCAAAGGAATACCTCTTTGGATTTTATCACTATTATTGTTTCAAAGTATTATAGTAGCACCTTGGTGCCTGTCATAAAAGTAGGGATATGAAAATGTGTATAGTAAAGAAACTATTCCTGCAGCAACAGAGCTGACTCATGGGCACAGATTTGGTAAAATCAGAAGTCTGAGCAGTGACTGCCCAAAACAAGTGTGGCTGAGTTCTACCTGAAGTAGACCCAAGGCTGTAACAGACTTGAAAATGTAACTGCCTGCTCTCCCTTCTTGCCAGATGACTGCTTCTGCCAGGCTTCAATATACAGCAGTGCCTTTGCATGCATACAACACCCCAATGATTCAATGTATTCTCAGTGTTTGGTTTATCGATAATAACCAGCTTCGGTTTCTAGGGTTGGCATAGGCAGCTGATCCTCTGCTGAAGAAAAGAAAGCGCAGAGAGGAAGTCTGAAGAGAATTGTCTGAGAAAAGACTATTTTTTGCGTTGAATCTTGTTCTAAATGCACAAAGGCAACCAATGGTGAGGACATAGAAGCCACTGCAGACTGACATCCCCAAACAGAAAAGTGGATGTGGCCCTGAGCATCTACATTTCCATGGAGGAAACCAACTTCAGGATGCGGAGCACCCTCCAGGCTCACAGCAGCTTTGGGTTCTCATGAAGTGGAACTGCGTGGACAGTTCATCCACAGTGTCACCCAGCCGTGCTCACTGCAGGAAATATCAGTGGAGGGGGGGGAAATGGGACGGGACCACTGGGGGCAGCCCCAGGACACTCCCCATGGCAGCTGAGCCTTTTTAATTTTAACATTTCTGTTCAGCTTTCCTGTCACCTTATTTCATTGCTAGATGGTCTTCAAGCTGCTATTAAAAAAACAGGGCAGCTCCAGCCCATCTCAGGGCTGGTGCTGGCTGTGTGCATTTGGTTTTGGGTGTTGTGGGCTCCTGTGTGTCTGTCATACCAGCTCCAGTACCCTTTGCCTTGCTCTGATTGCCCTTTGGAGATGCCCAGATACTGAGCAAACCCCAATGCTGAGCTTTTGCTGCCCTGCCTAGAGATGAGAACAGTGGGTGGCATTGATATCTCTTTGCTACCCTGGGGTCACAGAGGACAAATTTTATTAAAACAAGGAGAGCAATGGAAAGAGAACTTGTACGAGCAGGGGAGGCTGGTTAGTTGAAATGAAAGAGGTTGGCAAAAAAGCCCTTTCCTGTTATTTGTGCTTGCTAGTTTTAATCTTTTCTTCGAACCTCTTTTGAAAAATATCTTTCAAAATATATAGGAAACCCCTAGAAAAAATATATTCCATATTATAAGAACTGGCAACATGACCTTTTTTTTTTTTTTTTTTTTTTTTTTTATTAGGGAAATGGTAGACGGTGAAGCTCCTAGTTATGAAGTTCCAGCCATACAGAGAAGTACTGTAAAATGATTGAGCCCTACCAATGCTATGCAGGAATATAGACCAGACATAACATTACCACAGCAGTCTCAGTGCTGGATTTAGTGCTGCTTTGCAACCTAGGAATGGGGCAAACCAGTTGTATGTAAATCCAGGGCTTAAAGAATCTAATTACTAGATTAAGTGTACTACAGAATGCATGAAGGCTTTTCTCGATAGGGAGCCTGATGCTTGTGTCTTCGGAAAATCTTGTCCTTAGATTAGGTCAAGGCTAGAAGATACCATAAGTTGTCATGGAGGGCATGTTAAAATGACTTCAAGAGAAAGCAATAAACAATGAACTTTATATAAATATTCCTATTCCCTAGGAGTAGCAAGCTAAGCATTACAAGAAATGAAGTGAGTTGATGAAGCCATCGATGATTTTAGTACCACTGTATTGTTTCAGCATGAATTAGGAATAAGAAAACTCCTAGCAGCTGAGCTATATCCCACCTCTCTGACATGTTAAGGCAGGATAGATGGATCCCAGACAGTCCTGTCTCTGCAGCTCATGCTTGCTTGGATCATGCAGAGAACATTGCTCCGAGGAAGAAATTCATGTTTCTTTAATTATTATTTTTTGCAAGTTTAATTACCAGTCTGAGAGACACACAAAAATCTGCTGCCTGCTTTTCTTCTGGTAGTTGTCTTTACAGCATTAAGTGGAGAGGGGAGGGGGAAGCTCTGAAAATGAGTGAGGTTGTTCTAGATGCCAGCACTTTTCATCATGAGGAGTTAGTGTGATGCCAAGAGAAATACAGGTGATAAACCTTTCCAGGAGAGGTGCACCCTTTTGCAAGAGTCCACAGAATGTACATACCCATATTCGGCTGCTTCCCTGGTTCTTTGCTTGCTAAAGTCATCTCTGCTGCATGTGGGAGGTGTGGGTTACAATGAGAAATGCCGAAGTAGCTCTCAAAGTCCTTGCTGCCTTTTAAAGGTTAAAACTAGGAACAGTTTGGCATTCTCTGAAATGTCTTTAAATGGAACAGAGCTGTTTAATCACATGCATTGAAGCACGAGCACTGTGTTTCTAGATTCTTTTCAGCTGGACTTTGTGAGCTGACAAGCACAGAGTTTGTTTTCAGAGAAGGCCATGCTTTATCTATAGCTTGTGCTATCCAAGATTTAAAAAACCCTGCAGATAATGTTTTGATACTGGGAATAGTTTCACACAATTTTCAATTTGGTAGCCTGAAAGACTTCTAAATGCATATTTAAGGATAATGCTAATGGAGCAGTTGAATGCTCACAGCTTCTCATGAAATTTCCTTCCTTGCCAAAGTAAAGGCCCTATGAAATGCCAAGATGCTGAGGAGGTGCTTTAATTTCAGTGAGTTTTCTAGATGTTTAGGGCACTTGCACATCAGGCTGTTTTTTATTTGAATGCCTAATTAAGGGTAATAAAATAGTTTTAGTCCCTTGCAACTCCCCCCAGTTTATGATATTATCTTGTATGGGGCCTCTTAGGCAGGACTCTTGTTGCAATGAGCACTTCTCAAAAGGAATGGGATTATCCTCTTTGCATGGCATATGGATTGCAAATGCATATCTCAAGGTTTTATCTTCTCACTATCTCCTCTCACATATTCTTATTTTTCACTGAATTCTGTTTTCTTCCCCAAATTTGTTGCCCTCCATCTGGATAAGCACCTTAATAATACCACTGTTGCCCAAGAAGCTTAGTCTTCTCTTCAGTCCTCACTCCTCATATCCAAACAGTGGGTGTAGCACTCTTGCCAGCACCTACTCCCTACTTCAGATTTTATGTCTGACTCCATTATATAGTCAATAGTCTGTCAGATTGCTTGGTGTCTCCAAATCACTCACTCTCAGCAGGAGGCTGCTGCCAAATTTTGACAGTGGAACTCCATCAAATATCTTCTGCCTGAGATGTCTGTACCTTTAAAACACTCCCACTAAAAGCTGCACTCTTTCCTTTCCCCTCTTTCTGGAATGAGCAAAACAGGTCTCTCACAGCTGACCCAGCACAGGAAGCACCAGAATGTCAGCAAACTGGAAGGGTTAGGTGCTGTGTAGACTGCCCATCAGGAAGAAAGAGCTCTTATCTACCCTCTGTGCAATCCTTCCCCTTACTTGTCTCAGCTTCCCACAGTAAGTTTTAGGGTTTTTTTAATGAGCTTGTTTATTTCTACTGCTAAGTCCCTGGATTTATCCTCTTTCATGCTGCTAGCCAGCAGTGGGAAGGTTAAAAATGCAGTCAGTTACCAGTGGCAACATACTAGTGTTGTAAATCCTGCCCACACATCTTCAGATCTACTGACATTTGAAACTTTTAGGCCTTTTCTGTTAGCTATACCAGTGTAATTATGTCTCTGCATATCTTTTTGTCCTACATGTCATCCTCCAGGAGTGCTCAGACAAGTATATATGAAGGACAGATATAGAATGAGAAAGAAAGAAGGAGACTGAAGTTGTAGAGAAAGAAAGAAAGAAAGAAAGAAAGAAAGAAAGAAAGAAAGAAAGAAAGAAAGAAAGAAAGAAAGAAAGAAAGA
>WTSP01023837.1:0-13387 GCA_025331215.1 Actenoides lindsayi
TGTCGGGGACAGAGTGGCACTACCTTAGGGGACTGCGGGTGTGTGGGATGGGGACATGGCCAAGGAATCCCTGCAGCCCTGGGGTCTGTCTAGGCATCCAGTGGTCCCTGCAGCCCCCAGGCTCTGTGGTCTCAGAGACTCCGAAGTCTCACAAGGACCCTAGAGGTCCCTGCAACTTTGGGGTCTCACTGGCACCCAGGGGCTCCCTGGAGCCCCAGGGCTCTGGTGTCACTGGGGCTCTGGAATCTCTGGGGGTCCCAGGGATCTCTGCAGCCCCAAGGCATTGAGGTCTCACCAGGGCCCCTGTGGGTCCCTGAAGCCCTGGGCCTCTCAGGTAGCCCTCGAAGTCCGGGGACTCTGGGACTACACTTAGCATTCAGGGGCCTCTGCAGACCTGGGAGTCTAGGGTGTCCCCAGGGGTTCCTGCAACCCTGGGGTGTTTCATGCCTTGCACCGGTCCTGGGTTGTGATCTCACTTTTCCCTGGCTTTCCTGCTTCTCACTGTCCCTCAAAGGAGAGGCAGCTTAACCAGAGCTAGCAGGACCTGATGCCTCTCAGGTGTTTCACACTTTCGTGTTCTCAGTCTAGGATGATCTTCTCCCAGCCACCATCTCCTCATTCAGTGTGGCACCTGTAACCCTCCCTAACTGGTCCACTCAGATTTCTTTGGGCCAGGAGACTCTCAGCCCATCTTCAGCTTTTCCTCCTAACTCTCTTGTTCATTCCCCAGGAGATAAACCCTGGTGGAACAGGGATCTGAGGGGAGCCAGTGCTGCAGTTTGCAGAAAGCCAAAGCAGAATGAATTTTCTGTCAGAGAAACATTTTTCAGTTCAATTTGCAAAGCCTTTCGAAGTCAGCTCTCAGAGGACCAGAAGTGGTCGCTGCGGAGGAGATTGGATGCTCTTCTCCAGCTCTGGAGAGGCTAGAAGCTTGTCCTGCTGAGGCATCCAAGCTCATTAATGGTGCTGTGAACTCCCACGTGCAAAGCCCTGCAACCCCACTCCTGGCATGTAAATCCCACATCCCAGCTCTAGAGTGTGTAAACATACTTGGAGAGTTTAGAAATACAACCTGGAGAGTGAAAGGAGGAGGAGGAAGGGACCAGAAGGTCCTTGTTCAGTTGGAACAGGAGCTGGGTCCTCCTCGTTGTACCCTACCCAGGAAGCGCTGCATGCTGTGGCCCCAGCAGACTCTGGAGAGACCCCAGCTCATGAAGGTGGTGGCTGTGGGGCATGCAGGGATCCCAGGGGTTGCTGATGTGATGGTCTCTTCTGTTATTCCCTTCCCCAGCCCCCAGCCACACACAGTGACAAAGTGTGGCCAAGAGCAGGACCCAACTCAGCAGTTCTCTGGAAGAGCTTCCAGGGGCAGGACAACTTGATGATGGACAGACCTGTCTCCTGATGCTGTATTTCTCACTTGGAAAAGCACAAAGATGGAGCACATCTGTACTGTCAGCCCAGGTAATTTAACTCTGTGCAAGCCATGGGGCCACCATGAGCTGCCAGCATCTGATAGCCAAAGAAACCCTGTGTTAAACTAAACCAGGTGTGATGAACCACTACCCGGTGCTGGCTGCTGCAGGACAACAGGGTTACACCAGTGACCCCAGGGTGCAAGTTCAGCCAGCTGTGACAGCAGGGCCTGGAAGACACCCTGCAACGAGGATGCTCCTAGAGCCCAGTCAGCTCCCTGTAAAATGATACTTGTGCAAAATGAACCTATGAAGTCCATCTTGAAGGTCTTGCTAGGGTGACAGCTCTGATGCCTCCAGAGAAGCATCTCTTATTTCCCCCCTCCCCACTGCTAAGCTCCTGGCACTTCCTCCACAGAGGATGGGAAGGATGGGGCTGTCATACTGTGGGGACACATCAAGAAATTGCTCCTGAGATAGCCACTGCCTTGCAGGAAACTCAAGGTGGCTCCAGCCACAGTCCTGTCTGTCAATCTTCATGAAGAGAAGCTAAATATGTGACAGAGTCATGGTCCTATTTAAACTGGGGATTTGCCTTTGCTACAGTCACCTTCATCTCTCTCCCTTGGGGTGTCCAGTCTCTGTGACATTACCTAGCTCCAGACCTTGGGTCCAAAAGAGCCAAGGGGTAAAGGGGGTTGTTTTGAGCCCTGAGGCTTGCAAGGGCAAGTGGCTGATGGGAGCCCATCTCAGCTCAGCTGGTGGCTAGCAGGGTACATATAATGGTGAACACTGACCCCAGGGGCTGCTGCAGAAGAGAAGAAAGCACTTTCCATTCAAGTTTCCAGCCAGAGTGCAGAGAGAAATGTGGTGAGGCATGGCTGAGTCCCACTTCAATGATGCTGGGAAAGCAGTCAGCTCCTTCCCACACAGCCTGCCAGAGCTTCTGCACCCCCAGGACTGCAGTGTCCTCCCTTTTCACCCCGCAGACGCGCTTTGGAGATACAAACCCCCCATCTCAGATTCTTCCTTCCCCCACCCATCCCTGCTTGGAGTCTCCAGGCTGTGTCTAGTTCTTGCAGGAGCTGAGGTCACTGCCCACACTTGCATGTGGACACGCAGAGGTGCATGAGCTCACACGCACTTGTTCCTGTGCACCCCACGGGACACTATGGCAGCGGCGTTAGACAGCTCCAGACCATAAACCCATCTGTCCTCATCCACTCCCTGTTCCACAGCTCCAAGGCCACCTCAAGGTCTTTCCTCTGCACCGTCCCCAACTTGGGATCTGCTCCTCCCTGCCCACTGCGGCAGCTCTTTAACCGAGCGTGGCACTTGGCAGCTCTGCCTCGCTGGTGACCCCAGCACCCAGCGCAACCCAAGCTGTGAAACGAGCAGCCCCGCGATGACCCACCGTGCATGGACCAGTGGCTGCTCAGCCCACCGCGCTGCAGCACAAGCAGCTGCAACCTTCTTCCCCAGGCAAGGCTTCGTGAGCAGCTGCAGCTCTCCAGCTTCCTCCCTGCCCACCCCTCTGTGAGTTTTTGCCCCTGCCTTGATGCCCAGGTGGCAATTGGTCTCCAGCAGGGTATCCCAGGGGCAATACTGGGGCCATGCTCCCCAACTTCATCAGAAGGTCGGATGAGGAGGCAAGGGAACTCTTGCCTTGCAGGTGAGGCTAAAGTAGGGGGAATGGGTGTGCAGCAAATAACAGAACCTAGGTCCAGGTGAGCCCCAAGAAACTCAAAATTGGGGTCAACAGAAACCTTGTGAACTTCAACAAGATGGGCCAGATAACCCCAGGTTTCACCCAGGCTGGGGACCAAGGGGCTAAGCAAGGTCCCAGTGAAAAGGACCTGGGACAAGGTCCTGGACAAGAGGCTGAACAGATGGGGGCAGCTGTATTCTGGGAAACATGAGGAGTGTGGTCAGCAGCCTGAGAGAAGGGGTTGTCCTCTCTGCGCAGTGCCAAGGAACCCCCAGCTGGGTGCTGTGCCCAGACTGGTCCCCCCACTTCACGGTGAGGTGAAGGAGCTGGAAAGAGACCAGCAGATGCTGCTGGCAGGCCTGGGTCTGGGGTTGCAAGAGAGATAGGCTGGGATCTACCAGCATCATGCAGTTACCCGGAGGGCAGATAAAAGGTGACAGAGCCAACCTCTCTCAGTAGGGCGTGAGATGTAACAAAGGACAACAAACGTTAATTGCAGCTTCTGGTTGAACAGTAGGAATTATTTTGTTTCCTGGGGAGGTGGTGCAGCTGGGGGACATGCCACCAGAGGGTGGGGCAAGTCCATCCTTCAAGAGGCAGCTGGGTAAAGCCATGGCTGACCTTATCCTGTGCTGGTGGTGTTTCTGCTCTGAGCAGGAGGGTGGGAAAGAGACCCCCCCCAGGGGTCCCTTCCCACCAGCATCCCCAGGATCCTGTGATCCCAGTGAGAGGCATCCTCTCCACCTGCAATTTTTTTCCTGTGCCACGAGCCCACCCCATGGATGCAGGACACCTTGAGAGCCAAGGTCCTGCGCACTGGACCGCGGTCCGGTCCCAGGCACGTCAGCATCCTCTCTGGCCCGCATCGCACCGGTGCTTCAAGCCCGTCGTTTTTCTGCCGTGCTGCTGGGAGGCCTGGCCGCTGCTCCTGGCAGGCGATCAGCTGATCCCGCCAGCGAGCTGGTGCTGCAAAGTCAGGCACAGAGATTGGCAGCGTGTCGGCGAGGGGAGACCAGGGCCAGCAAGGACGGGGGGCTCGAGGAGCCGGGGGCAGCTCGGCCTTGAAAGCAGAGCCACCTGCACGCTGCTACCTGCTGAATAATAGAGGAGCTGACAGCCAGCCGGAGAGAAATGTGATCCTGGTGAGCCAGCCGGAGAAGACATCTGAGCTCCCAGCAGCTGCGATAGCAACTGCAGGCAAGGAGCCTTCCTCCCCGCTGCTCTGTGCGGCACTGCCTGGCCGGGCTGGCTGGAGGTCTCTGCCCATCCGGGTGTGCCTGGCTGGCCAGTGCCCGCTTCGGGGGGCACAGGCTCGGGGCTCCGAGGATGATGTGAGCTTGCAGCAGGCACCCAGCAAGGCAGAGCTCAAGGGCAGAGCCGGGTCTCCTGGGGAGGTGAGGCAGAAGGAGCCAGTGCCCGCGCCCTGAGTCCAGCAGCTCAGCCCCATGTCCAGAGGAGGGGAGATGGTTTATATCCCGGATGACTCCGACTTCAGCTCCTTCAGGGACCAGTGCGAGAGCCTGGAGGGCTGGCACTGCCGGTACAACAAGGCTGGCGTGACCGTGTGGAGTCAGGGCCAGGAGGAAAGCTGCACTGTGCAGAAAATCAAGGTAAGGAGACGCCTGCAGCCGCAGGACCACCAGCCCTTCCCTGCCCCAGCTCCATGCCCAGCTGCTCCCCAGGGTCCCTGGGGTGCCGACCCCATCCTGGGGGTGCCTGGTACCCTGGGCCAGCCTTCCTGGGGATGTTTCTACCCTGAATTCTGGGGATGGCGGGTTTAGTCCCTCAGAGGTGCTTCCCCAGCTGGCACGCTGCTCTGCAGGCTCTCGCTGCTTGCCCCGTGGCTTTAGCCTCTTGACCTGCCGGGGTGCACGCGTGTGGGTTCACGTTGCGCCTGCCCGTGATCCAGAGACAGGCGGGAAGGCCCTGGGATCGATTACCTTATGGAGATGGCCTTGCCGGGAGCCCCCAGGGCATGAGACAGGATGGTGGGCTGACTTCCTGATGCCTCTTCCCCAGACACACCATCCCGGGGCACATCACCTCACATCCTGCACTAGATGAGCATCCTGGAGAGTTTAAGAGCCCCCATGTGCTGTCTTAGGAGGTTTCTTGCTTGCCAGGGGCCAGATGTGGGATGCTGCAGAGGAACCAGTGAGATTCAGCCATCCCTCAGGTTGTTACATCTCGTTGCTCAGTCATGTCACTGTCAGGTGACCCTGGGTACACCATGAGTGGTTACGGGGTGCAGGGAGCAAGGGGCATGGGAACCCCATCACGGGGTAAGCCCTGCACAGGAGCATACTTCAGGACCGCGTCTGGGATCACAGACAGGGCTTTGGCTTTTCTGACCACTGAGGATCAGGAGAGCTGGGCAGGGATGGGATCCACCTACGCAAGTAGGGCCAGAGCATCTTACCTACAGGACAGCCAACCCCATAAATAGAGCTCTCAACTAAGAGTGTCAGCAAAGGGCTACCACAACCTGAAGAGCAGGGAAGGCACAAGGAGGTGGTGAGGAGGTGCCTAGGGACAGTACACTGGGAGGAGGTTCTTGTACCAGTCTCCTGAACACAGAGTAACTGGCTGCCCATCTCGGGTGCCTGGACACCAGCACATGCAGCTGAAGGGACACAAGGAGGAACTGGACACACAGTGACTGCAGCGTTGTCATGGATGCAGGCCCTTGGGGGCCAAGGTGAGGAGGAGGAGTGGTGCTCTCTGCAGAGATGTAGCCACAATACACCATGGCCTTGCCATCATGGGCCAGGGAAGAGCTTCTAGACGAGGATCGGGGAGCACTTAAGGCATTTGGGCATGCACAAGTCCACAGGACCAGGCAGGATGTACCCAGGGATGCTGAGGGGTCTGCCCAGTGTCTCTTTAAAAAGTCCTAGTGACTGCAGGAGCTTGCTGGTAACTGGGAAGAGATAAATGTCACATCCATCTTCCAGAAGGGCAAGAAGGATAGTCCAGGGCACTATGGGCTGCTCTGTCACCTCCATCCCTGGGAAGGTCATGGAGAACATTCTTCTGGAAGCCATGTCCTGAAGGGCAAGGGCAGTGGTAAGAGCAGCAGGGACCTACCAAGGGCAAATCCTGCTTGACCAGCCTGATTGCCTCCTGCATTGAGAGGACGGGCTGTGTGGGTATGGGGACAACAGTGAAAACCGAGCATCTTGACTTTAGTAAAGCCTGGACTCTCCTCATGGCCACACTGGTGAGATCTGGACTGGACCACTGGACTAGTGGGTGGATCACATAATCCCAGCATGGTGGGGGTTGGAAGGGACCTCTGGAGATAATCTTATCCAATCACTCTGCTTCAGCAGGGTCACCCAGAGCAGGTTGCCCAGGATCGCAGTGTCCAGGCAGGTTTGGAATCCCTCCAGACAACCTCTCTGGGCAGACTGTTCCAGGGCTCCAGCATCCTCGGAGTATGTCAGGCTGATGGCATGGTAGTCAGCAGTACAGAGGTCAGCTGCTGGATCCCACCCTGTTACTGGGATGATGAGATCGAGTGCCCTGTCAGCAGGTCTGCAGGCAGCACTGAAGTGCGGAGAGCACTGGAAGCGTTGGAGATACAGCTGCTGCTCGGTGTGACCTGGACAGGATGGAGGGATGGTTTGGCAGGAACTTTGTGAAGAGCAACCAAGTTCAAACAAGCCCAGTCCAGCAGAGGAGGTGCAGTTATAGCCCCTTTGTCACCACTGAGCTCCATAAAGGGCAGAGCCCAGGTGGGTTCAGCGAGGTCTGAGCACCATCACCCAGCCTGGTTCATTGCAATAAAAACCTTGTTGTGTTTTTTACCTGGTCTGGAGAGGACCTGGGCATGGTGCAGGGGTTACCATTGCCCAGGGACCCTGTCTGAAACATGAGCTGGAGGATGCCAGCCAGTCTGTGCTGGAGAGCTGAGCTGCACAGGCTGGGGGTCAGAAGAGCCTCAGTCATCACACTAATGTAGATGTAAGTGTCCCTGAGTAGTTGGAGCTCCAGATCTTTTTCCACCTGATTTCCTGGTGGATGGACTGGTTTGGGGCTCTGTGCTCTCCCCCAGTCCCAGCTGACCATTTGGTGCAGCTGTTGCACAGTCTCTGTTCATCCGTGGCTGGAGGGGGTGGTAGACAGGCTTTAGTGGGGGATTTTGGGGGTGCAAGGTTATGATGGTCATGTTGTGATAACTGGAGCTTTCTGATGCCCAGGAGGACCATGAGCCCCACCTCTGGTTGGAGGCATCCTTCACCCTGCAGCAGCAGCACCTCCAGACCCAGCTGAGAAGGGGTGCCTGTAGAGGGAAAGCAGGAGGAGAGGTCTGGGTGCTCCCACACTCTCCTCCACGATGCCCAGGGGAGTGCAGCACATCTCCAAGCCTGTCCTGGGCATGAGTCCAACACACTGGGCAGAAAGCATCACCCAGGCCATCAGGGAAAGCTTGCCTGAGATTGATGGGACCTGCCACATTCAGAGGGGCCATCTCCAATTACACAGCACTGCTGAACACCTCATCAAAGATGCAAGGCCTCTAACGAGGAGCAGATGACATCTCCTTCCTCCCAGAATTGAGAGGAGCGGGGCGGTCGTCTTCATCAATAATGCACTTGCCGGCACAGTCGGGCAGCTCCACAGCTCTGGTTACAGCCAGGGCCCCATCCACCCCTTGGGACCAGGCCCCACACCCAAAAGCATCATGCTAGAGCAGGAGCATCTGTTTTCTTGCCCAGCAGGACCATGGGGTGAGGGGAAAGTGCTGCGTTCAGGGTCCAGAGGATGGGACCAAACTCTTGCAATGGTGCCCAGTGACAGGACAAGGGGCATCGGGCACAAACCGGAACACAGGAGGTTCCACCTGCACAAGAGGAAAAACTTCTTTGTTGTGAGGGTGGCAGAGCCTGGCCCAGGCTGCCCAGAGAGGTTGTGGAGTCTCCTTCTCTGGAGAGATTCCAAACCTTCCTGGACACTGCAATCCTGGGCTCCCTGCTCTGGGTGACCCTGTTGGAGCAGGGGGGTTGGACCTCCTAACCCCCACCACGCTGGGATTCTGTGTACCAAGACACCAGAGCCTGGACCATCAGGCAGCTCCATTTGAGAACAGAGGGTCCTTCTACCCCTACTACCCTCCTGCCTTTGCACAGCAGCAGGGCTGGTGGCTCTTCTTGGGCTCTCCTGAAGCAGAGATGGGCTCTTCACCATGTGTGCAGAGCATCCCCCATGGCACACGTGCACATGGCTTTATAGCAGCACAGGGGACATGCCACCGCACACCAGAGCAGCCTAAAATCCTCATCCTTGGATGGGCACGGCCCCATGCTTTGGAGGTGGGTCCCACTCCCCTCCCCAACTGTCCATCTCCCCCCAGACTCGCATCTCCTGCAAGGACGTCCCGGCCGAGACGCTCTATGACGTGCTGCATGACACCCGCTACCGCAAGAAATGGGACTCGAACATGATTGAGACCTACGACATCGGGCGCCTGACCGTTAATGCTGACGTTGGATACTACTCCTGTGAGGAACCCCCAGCCCCTGGGGAATCCCAGGGCCCCCCGCCTTGACCCCATGTCCCCATGCGTGGCTGTGGGGCTATGGGGGCAACGGGTTGGGGTGTAACAGGGTCTGTCCGCAGGGAAATGCCCGAGCCCCCTGAAGAACCGGGATTTCGTCACCCTGCGCTCCTGGTTGCCCCTGGGCAATGACTACATGATCATCAACTACAGCGTCAAACACCCGGTGAGCCCCCGGCCAGCCCCAGCCCTGCCAGGGGTTCTGGCCCCATGGGCCAGGGACACAGGCAGGGCTTGGGCAGGGGCTCGGGCAGGCTCTGAGGTTCACGGCCTCTCTCTGCAGAAATACCCGCCGCGGAAGGATTTTGTGAGGGCTGTGTCCCTGCAGACAGGATACCTGATCAAGGCGAACGGTGCCAGTGCCTGTGTCCTCTATTATCTCACCCAGGTGGATCCTCGTGGTGAGTGCCAGCAGGAGGGGAGGGCACAGCATGTCTCCTCGGGGATGAGACCTGTTATACCCCCAGAGCTCAACCACCTTGGCTTTCCATCACCTTGAGGTCCAATGGGCACTGGGAAGTGGGGACAACCCAGGGAAGAAGGGGTTCCCCTCCCAGGGCAGGTGCCATCAGCACTGGAGGGGCTTAGTGTGGCATGAGGTGCTGCCCGCTCATGGTACCTCCTCTGGGGCTGGCCTGGATTGGCTGAGTGACGGGGCTTTGGGCTCTTACAGGGTCGCTGCCAAAGTGGGTGGTGAACCGCGTCTCACAGTTTGTGGCACCGAAGGTAAGCAGGGTGTGTGGCCGGGGGTGGGATGCCCCAAAGAGGTCCCCTGGGATAGGGGCTGGGTGACCCCAGGCTCACAGAGCATGCACGGGGTATGCTGCCGGGGCTCTGTGGTCTGAGCCAGACCTCCATCCCCTCCCAGCACCCCCAAAAAGCAAGCAATGGGGGAGCTGGGAGCTGTGCTTGCAGATCAAGGTGGCTCCATCCCTGCAGGGGACTTGGGGCACTGTGATGGGCTGGACCTATTCTACCCACAGGCAATGAAGAAGATCTACAAGGCTGGGCTGAAGTACCCGGAGTGGAAACGCAAACACGACCCCGGATACAAGCCCTGGGTGTACCCGGAGCAGAACACGCTGCCCAGTGTCAACCTGGCCGAGCTCTCGGTGCAGCACGCTGACTCTCTGGAGAACATCGACGAGACGGGGCTGCCCGAGGACCATCTGAGCACCAGTGACCATGAAGCCTGAGTCCTCTCCACAGCCCTCTCGTGGGGGAACCCCCTCGTGACCAGGGCTTTGTAGCCGGGGGATACGGGTGGGAATTTGTCCCCCTTCGCCCCAGTAGTCACATTTGCTCTCCAGTATCTTCATCATAGACCCCTCTACCTGGGCAACAGGGTACTGTCCCATGGGAACTTGCAGCACAGGTGCTGGAAGGAGGGAGGACGGGCACCCTGGTCCCTCCTGCACCCATGGTGGCCCATGGAGGTGTCCCCAGCTCATGGAGATGTCCCCACACAAGAGGTTGAGCTGGCAGTGGGAGCAGGTACCCCAAGCTGAATCTGGGAAGGGCAAGAGAGGAGGAACCCTTCATGGAGTGGGTAGGAGCTTTCCTGGCACCATGATACCCCTTTACCACTGTAAGACTTTCTAGGGGTATCCCTCAAAGGTTCCGAAGTGGGAGATCTGTGGGGGTCCTGCCCAGGCTTTGCAGACCCTTTCTGGCCCAAGGTCCAGCTCTGCCAGCCCCACAGTCAGAAAGGACCCACTGCAGCCCACCAAGCCCCTCCAGGCTTTGTGTGACCCCCCACTCCCCATTTCAGTGAGCCCTCCCAGGTCCTCTCCTGGGTATGAAGCTCACCTCTGCAGGCTGGTTCTAGCCCAGCTGGCTCTGGGGACCCCTTCCCCAGGAGATATTGGGGAGGGGGCTTTTCCTGGCAGTGGGGTCTTGGGCAGCCTCTGTCCCCACTCTCCTGATGTTTGCCGCTGCCGTGGTTTCTGGCACAACAATAAAGGGGTTGGTGTGTGTGCGAGAGGGCTTCGGGCTGGCACGGGACGGCGAGGAAGCTGGCAGCGAGGTGAGGAAGCTGGCACTGAGTCCACCCCTGAGCCTGTCCGGGCTCTAGGTCCTGGGTCAGACAGGAGAGAGAAGCCAACCATGCAGTCCCAGTACCCAGGGGTGACCCTTGGCAGGGAGCGAGGGTGGCTCGTGGTGGGGCAGGAGAGGCAGGCACAGGGCTCTGCACACCCACAGCCGTGGGCGGGAGGCAGCATCCAGCAGACAAGGGGAAGTCAGTCTAGACAGACACTGCTGGGGGAATACGCTGACAAACGCTGGGTTTTCCATCTACCCCTTCACTCTCATGCTCCAAGGCTGCTGTGGCTACTGGGTTCCTGCCCCAGGTGGGTTTAAGCCTGGTCATAGAACCACAGAATCCTAGAATCAATCATGGAATCATAGAATTAGAGTGGTTTGGGTTGGAAGGGATCTTTCAAGCTCATCTAGTCCAACCCTCCCTTCACTGAGCAGGGACATCTGCAACTAGAGCAGGGTGCTCAGAGCCCTGGCCAACCTCACCCAGAATGTTGCCAGGGATGGGGCAGCGACCACCTCTCTGGGCAAGGGTCTCACCACCCTCGGCATCAAAAATTTCTTCCTCCTATCTATTCTATATCTCCCTCTTTTAGTTTAAAACCTTCATCCCTTGTCCTGTCCCAACAGGCCCTGCTCTAAAGTCTGTCCCTATCTTTCTGATAGGCCCCTTGAAGTCCTGAAAGGCCCCAAGAAGGTCTCCCTGGAGCCTTTTCCTCTCCAGGCTGAACAATGTCAATGCAAACAGGGCCATCACTGCTGATGGTGTTGGGGTACTCAGCTCCAGACTAAAGAAAGACTTGAGGACAGGGACAGGATGTGGCAGCCACTCTCACAGCTCACAGAGGTCTGTTGAGGCAGTGAGGGGGACAATCCTCTGGCAGCACCCAGGGCTTGCATCCTGCCCAGAGCCAGCTGTCACCATGGTTTTTGGGGCCCCTCACACTCCCGGATCACCCTGACCTCCTGTGGTCCCACCAAGTGCAGCTGCTGTACTTGCTTCCCACACACCTTGTGCTTCTCCTCCCCAGTTCATCCAGACACCCACCCCAGCATCCCGGGTGCAGATGTTCACTGTCCCCCTTTAGCTACCCTATACCTAATAAGGTCACATCTGTGCTGTTCCTGGGGAACATCACAAGCACGTGTCCCGCTGCAGAGAGCTCTGGGGAGGAGAGAGGAGGTCCTGGACATCCGGGCACTAGACTCCCACGGTTTGCAGCTGGGCTGGCTGCACAGGCAGGGCCAGGGCAGAGAAACCACCTCTGCAGGGAAAATGTGGGAAACCCCAGAGCAGGAGCTGTGTGGGATCCCCCCCCTCGCTGCTGTCGGGGCTCACAGCGAGGGGAGCAGCTCCTCCCTGCCCTGTGCAGCTCCCACCGTGTCAGCAGACAACGGGCACCCACAGCAGGGAGGATTTTACCTGCGAACAGACACATCCCAGCCCCAAACTGCCCCAGTAACACTGGGTAGTAATTGTGGTAGAGCTGGGCAGGCAACTGTGGGCCAAGTAAAGGGGAAAAACACCCCCTGAGTGCTGCCCTGATGGGGCAGAGTCCACTGGCACCCCAAGCTCGCAGGGTGCTGGGGTGAAGACCAACCCCCAGGGCCCCGGTGCTGGGAGAGGCAGCCTCGTCTCTTCTCGTCACCCAGATGTTTCTCTGCAGCAGCTGCAGCTCTGCTGCTGGGTTATTTTTAGCCAGCCCTGAGTAGGTGTGAGGAGCTGCTGTCTGAGCACCGAGAGGCCAGCAGAGAGGCCCCGCTGCCCGGCCAGCCCCAGGGAAGGTTGTCCCCAGGTAGGTGACACAGCCAGCCCAGGATGCTGCCTAAATTGGCGAGGATGGAGGTGGCATCAAGTGCATAGGGAGGACAAGGACCGCTGGGGTGGCAGAGATACTGGTCCACATCCAGCACTGGGATGGAGCAGAGCTCCTGGCCTCCGGCACCGCTGTGGACAGGGAGGACGGTGAAACCAGTGGGACTGGGGAGGTGGATTGCCCCAGACCCTGTGGCGTGCTGGGAGCCCCAGTACAGTGACTTCTTACAGAACCATGTGCCTCCCCTGGGTTTCCTGTGACAGAAATGGGAAGAGGGTCGTGCACCGGCATCCCCCAGCTCCTGAGCGAGAAGGGCTGTGGGGGCTGGGAGCACCCCAGGAGCCCTCGCTGGGATGCTGGGGGAGCGGGTGGCCCACGGCCCAGTGGGGTGAGGGCCAGACACGCGGAGGCTGCAGCCCCGCACGAGAGCCCAGCGAGGCACTTTTCCTGCCTGGCCCCGAGCGGAGCGGAGCCGCCCCAGAGTGCAGAGATTGGAAAGGAAACAGGAAGCTGCTGCTGGACGGGAGATTAGCCTGTAAGGCAGTGATGTCAGCTGGCACCTCCATGGACGGGGGGCATGGGCCCCCCATCCTGCCCGCACTCAACTCCCCAGCCCACTCCAGTGCCTCTAAGTGTTAAACGTGCCTCAGCTGGGGGAGGATGTGACTCCATCCCCCAGATCTCACCCTTTGCATCTCCTGAGCTCATAGAATCCTAGAATGATTTGGGTTGGAAAGGACTGTTAAAGGTCATCTAGTCCAACCCCCCTGCAGGGAGCAGGGACATCGGCACCTAGAGCAGGGTGCTCAGGGCCCTGGACAACCTCCCCTGGGATGGGGCCAGGGAT